>JAUTBS010448675.1:2498-15276 GCA_032361285.1 Aequorea victoria | reverse complement strand
CTTTTTCTCTTTAAACATCTCGATAGAACTAGCATCATACTTTCTCCAATAATGTATGTAATGTAAGATATTAAGTCACCACATACACCCAAAACTAGTCTCTAAACGACTTCAAATTTACTCTAGTTATCTTTTACTTGTAACTTGCTCCTTTGTCCTTTCAAGTTCTCTAGTCATAGAATATCTGAATACACAACAACACAGTTTTGTTGGACACCCAAATCATATTCACCAATTTAATTGTATCCAAGTAGCTTCAAGAATCCACAATGGTTTTTTGAGTGGTATCATCACCCAAAATCTTAAATCTCTTAATACTTCTGTATGTAATGTAAGTTACTAAGCCACCACATGTATCCAAAACTAATCTACAAACGATTTCAAAAATTACTCTAGTTATCTTAGGCATATAACTTGTTAATTTGTCCTTTCAAGTTCACAAGTCATGGAATATCTGAATACACCAAAAGGAAATTTTGTTGGACACGAAAATCATGGGTGATTTTATTAACACACACCACATTACCAAGTACACTTTTTTTTATTACGATTCTATCCATCATTCAAGTTACCAAAATATTCTCATCCCTATTCCTCCAAACCCTAATCTTGAATTTCCCCATTTCTATTCCGTCCACCCTCTCTCTCTATACGTACACTTTTTTTTTCTCTAAAGACGCGCGGATCTTGGAATAATTAGGTTCAGGTTCAACTTAGCGATCAAGATCTGGAATATTCTCGAGTGTTGGTTCAAGTTATGAATCGCTGGAAACAAAATGAAGCATCATAGTCAATGGATTGATTTTGTAATCGGTAGTGCAGATCTAGGGCTTTTTTGTCCAGATTTTTGAGTTTCAACCTGTTATCACTATCACGGCTTGAATTTGAGTTTTTTTATGCTGTCTTGGTAGATCGTATAAAGATGCTGAAGCAACCATTGATATGCCTAGGAGTGGTTCAAGACATACTTTGGCCTCTCATGGTGGTGGTTTGCAACGTAAAACAAGTGGGAACGTAGTTTCTATCCGATCGAATTCTGCTAAAAGGACATCATCGGCAATGTTTCCATCCAGTGCGACTGGTGGCGAGAAGCTGGGGTGGTGGGCGGCAGAGTGAGATAGGTGGTAATTAGGGTTAGGGATAAGGATATTTCGGGTAATAAGGTGGGTGTATAAAGTAAAAGATAAAAATTTAAAGTTTCACGATGGGTATACTTAGAAGGTGGCTGTGCTTAGCATTATGGTGTGCGTTAATAGAATCACCTCAAAATCATATCAACCAACTTAATTGTACCCAATTAGCCTCAAGAATCCACAATCTTTTTTGCGTTGTATCATCATGCAAAATCTTAAATGTCAATATCCAGATTAAGAGTGTGCGCTTCCCTTTAACAACCTCTAAACAAGAACCATTTCCTATACAAAATAAGTATTACCCGCGACTTCAAAGAATAATCACAGCACCTTACCCACAAAACAACATAAAATAGTCATCTAACTGAAAGAAACGAGACACTATAATCAAATAACCCAAAAAATCTCATTGTTCACGACAATTATCTCTATTTAATAACAAGACAACTATAAGTGATTGCCACAACCCGTAAAATATTTCTTCAAATTCCAATATCACACATGTCAACTGTTTCTAACTGAACCCACAACAGTGGTGCCTGTCACAGCTTCTCCCAAATAGCTTATTTTCATCCTTTCTAGATTTTTCGTATTTGAGTAATAATTTTGACCTTTTTTGAGTCTTCTCGTCTCAAGGAATCAAAAAAGTTTTTTTTTTAACTGAAGTTGAAACATTTCACAGAAGACGAGAATAAGATATATTACTTTTTCTAAAGATATATATTTTGGTTGAACAAACACAAGCCATTTAAAACCATATTCCATACTAACACCAGAAAGAAAAAAGGATTCCGCAGAAACCCAACCTCCGCTAATGATATGATGCACTAATAATGCGATGTAAACTTCGTACTCTACCTGTAACTCTAATATCCACATCTCGATTCCTATGCTCATACTAAACTTTTTGTCATTCAACATCTCGATAGAACTAGAATCATAGTTTCTCCAATAATGTATGTAACGTAAGATACAAAGTCACCACATACATCCAAAAACTAGTCTCCAAACGACTTCAAATTTACTCTAGTTATCTCTTACTTGTAACTTGCACTTTTGTCCTTTAAAGTTCTCCAGTCATAGAATATCTAAATACACCAAAACACAGTTTTCTTGGACACCAAATCATATTCACCAATTTAATTGTATCCAATTACCTTCAAGAAACCACAATGGTTTTTTAAGTTGAATCATCATCCAAAATCTTCAATCTCTTAAGACTTCTTTATGTAATGTAAGATACTAAGTCACCACATGCATCAAAAACTAATCTCCAAACGATATCAAAAATTACTCCAGTTATCCTAGCCATATAACTTGCTCATTTGTCCTTTCAAATTCACAAGTGATGGAATATCTGAATACACCAAAAGAAGATTTTCTTGGACACCAAAATCATATCCACCAACTTAATTGTACCCAATTAGCCTCAAGAATCCGCAATCTTTTTTGACTTGTATCATCGTGCAAAATCTTAAATGTCTATATCCAGATTTAGAGTGTGTGATTCCTTTTAACAACCACCAAACAAGAACAATATCCAATACGAAATAAGTTTTACTCGAAGAATAGTCACTGCACCTTATCCACAAAGCGACATAAAATATCCTCATCTAACAGAAAGAAAGAAGACACTACAATCAAATAACTCAAAAATCTCTTTGTTCACGACTTTTATCTCCATTTAATAACAAGAAAACAATAAGAGATTGCCACAACCCATCAAATACTTCTTCAAATCCCGATATCACACATCTCAACCCTTTCTAAGTGAACTCACAGTAGTGGTGTTTTTCACTGCTTCTCCCAAATAGTTTATTTCCATCCTTTCTAAATTTTTCGCATTTGAGTTATAATTTTGGACTTTTTCGTTTGCTCTCGTCACAAAGAATCCAAAAAGTTTTTTTTTTAACTAAAGTTGAAACAGTTCACTGAACACGAGAATAAGATATATTTCTTTTTTCTTAAGATGTATATTTTGGTTGAACAAAGACAAGGTATTGAAAATCATATTGCTTACTAACACACGCAAGAAAATAGGACTCCGGATAAACCCAACCTCCGTTAATGATATGATGCACTAATGATGCGATGTAAACTTCGTAATCTACCTGTAACTCTAATATCCACATCTCAATTCTTATGCTCATACTGAACTTTTTCACATTCAACATCTCGATACAACTAGCATCATATTTTCTCTAATAATTTATGTCATGTAAGATACTAAGTCGCCACATACATCCAAAACTATAATCCAAACAATTTCAAATTTACTCTGGTTATCTTTTACTTGTAACTAGCTCCTTTGTCCTTTAAAGTTCTCCAGTCATAGAATATCTGAATACACCAAAACACAATTTTCTTGGACACCAAATCATATTCACCAATTTAATTGAATCCAATTAGCTTCAAGAATCCACAATGGATTTTTTAATTTGTATCATCACCCAAAATCTTAAATAGCTTAATACTTCTGTATGTAATGTAAGAAACTAACTCAGCACATGCATCCAAAACTAATCTCCAAACAATTTCAAAAACTACTCCAGTTATCTTAGGCATATAACTTGCTCATTTGTCCTTCCAACTTCAAGAGTCATGGAATATCTGAATACACCAAAAGAAAATTTTATTCGACACCAAAATAAAATCCACCAAATGAATTGTACCCAATTAGCATCAAGAATCCACAATCTCTTTTGACTTGTATCATAATGCAAAATCTTAAATGTCAATATCCAGATTAAAAGTGTGCACTTCCTTTTAACAACCACCAAACAAGAACCATATCCAATACGAAATAAGTATTACTCGAAGAATAGTCACTGCACCTTATCCACAAAGCTACATAAAATATCCTCATCTAACAGAAAGAAAGAAGACACTATAATCAAATAACTCAAAAATCTCATTGTTCACGACTATTATCTCCATTTAATAACAAGACAACAATAAGAGATTGCCACAACCCATCAAATACTTCTTCAAATCCCGATATCAAACATCTCAACCGTTTCTAACTGAACCCACAATAGTGGTGTTTGTCACTGCTTCACCCATATATTTTATTTCCATCCTTTCTAAATTTTTCGCATTTGAGTTATAATTTTGGCCTTTTTCGATTCCTCTCGTCTCAAGGAATCCAAAAAGTCTTTTTTTGAACTAAAGTTGAAACAGTTCACTGAACACGAGAATAAGATTTTTTTTTTCTAAAGATGTATATTTTCGTTGAACAAAGACAAGGCATTGAAAATCATATTGCTTACTAACACGGGCAAGAAAATAGGACTCCGGAGAAACCTAACCTCCGCTAATGACATGATGCACTAATAATGCGATGTAAACTTCGTACTCTACCTGTAACTCTCATATCCACATGTCAATTCTTATGCTCATACTGGACTTTTTGACGTATAACATCTCGATAGAACTAGCATCATAGTTTCTCCAATAATGTATGTAATGTAAGATACTAAGTCACCACATACATCCAAAACTAATCACCAAACAATTTTAAATTTACCCTAGTTATCTTTTACTTGTAACTTGCTCCTTTGTCCTTTAAAGTTCTCCAGTCACAGAATATCTGAACACACAAAAACAAAGTTTTCTTGGACACCAAATCATATTCAACAATTTAATTGTATCCAATTAACTTCAAAAATCCACAATGGTTTTTTGAGTTGTATCATCACCCAAAATCATAAATCTCTTGATATACTTATGTATGCAATGTAAGATACTAAGTCAGCACATGCATCCAAAACAGATCTCCAAACGATTTCAAAAATTACTCCAGTCATCTTAGGCATATAACTTGCTCATTTGTCCTTTCAAGTTCACAAGTCATGCAATATCTGAATACACCAAAAGAAGATACTCTTGGACACCAAAATCACATCCACCAACTTAATTGTACCCAATTAGCCCTCAAGAATCCACAATCTTTTTTGACTTGTATCATCATGCAAAATCTTAAATGTCAATATTCAGATTAAGAGTGTGCGCTTCCTTTTAACAACCACCAAACAAGAAACATATCCTATACGAAATAAGTATTACTCGAAGAATAGTCACTGCACCTTATCCACAAAGCTACATAAAACAACCACATCTAACAGAAAGAAAGAAGACACTATAATCAAATAACCCAAAAATCTCATTGTTCACGACAATTATCTCCATTTAATAACAAGACAAGAATAAGAGATTGCCACAACCCATCAAATACTTCTTCAAATCCCGATATCACACATCTTAACCGTTTGTAATTCAACCCACAATAGTGGTGTTTTTCGCTGTTTCTCCAATATAGTTTACTTCCATCCTTTATAAAATTTTTGCATTTGAGTTATAATTTTGGACTTTTTCGATTGCTCTCGTCACAAGGAATCCGAAAAGTTTTTTTTTAAATAAAGTTGAAACAGTTCACTGAACACGAGAATAAGATATTTTTTTTTTCTAAAGATGTATATTTTGGTTGAACAAAAACAAGGTATTGAAAATCATATTGCTTACTAACACGCGCAAGAAAATAGGACTCCGGGGAAACCCAACCTCCGCTAATGATATGATGCACTAATAATGCGATGTAAACATCGTAATCTACCTGTAACTCTAATATCCACATCTCAATTCTTATGCACATACTGAACTTTTTGACATTCAACGTCTCGATAGAACTAGCATATAGTTTCTCCAATAATGCATGTCATGTAAGATACTAAGTCACCACATACATCCAAAACTAGTCTCGAAACGATTTCAAATTTACTCTAGTTATCTTTTACTTGTAACTTGCTCCTTTGTCTTTTAAAGTTCTCCAGTCAGAGAATATCTGAACACACAAAAACACAGTTTTCTTGGACACCAAATCATATTCACCAATTTAATTGTATCCAATTAACTTCAAGAATCCACAATGGTTTTTTGAGTTGTATCATCACCCAAAATCTTAAATCTCTTAATACTTCTGTATGTAATGTAAGATACTAACTCAGCACATGCATCCAAAACTAATCTCCAAACGATTTCAAAAATTACTCCAGTTATCTTAGGCATATAACTTGCTCATTTGTCCTTCCAACTTCACAAGTCATGGAATATCTGAATACACCAAAAGAAGATACTCTTGGACACCAAAATCATATCCACCAACTTAATTGTACCCAATTAGCCTCAAGAATCCCCAATCTTTTTTAACTTGTATTATCATGCAAAATCTTATATGTCAATATCCATTAAGAGTGTCCACTTCCTTTTAACAACCACCAAACAAGAACCATATCTTATACGAAATAAGTATTACTCGAAAAATAGTCACGGCAACTTATCTACAAAGCCACATAAAATATCCTCATCTAACAGAAAGAAAGAAGACACTACAATCAAATAACCCAAAAATCTCATTGTCCACGACAATTATCTCCATTTAATAACAATACAACAATAAGAGATTGCAACAACCCATCAAATACTACTTCAAATCCCGATATCATACAACTCAACCGTTTCTAACTGAACCCACAATAGTGGTGTTTATCACTGCTTCACCCAAATAGTTTATTTCCATCCTCTCGCAACAAGGAATCGAAAAAGTTTTTTTCTCAACTAAATTTGAAACAGTTCGCTGAACACAAGAATAAGATTTTTTTTTTTTCTAAAGATGTATATTTTGGTTGAACAAAGACAAGGCATTACAAATCATATTGCTTACTAACACGCTCAAGAAAATAGGACACTGGAGAAACCCAACCTTCGCTAATGATATGATGCACTAATAATGTGATGTAAACTTCGTAATCTACCCGTAACACTAATATCCACATCTCAATTCTAATGCTCATACTAAACTTTTTGACATTCAACATCTCGATAGAACTAGCATCATAGTTTCTCCAACAATGCATGAAATGTAAGACACTAAGTCACCACATACATCCAAAACTAGTGTCCAAACGATTTCAAATTTACTCTAGTTATCTTTTACTTGTAACTTGCTCCTTTGTCCTTTAAATTTCTCCAGTCATAGAATACCTGAATATACCAAAACACAGTTTTCTTGGACACCAAATCATAGTCACCAATTTAATTGAATCCAATTAGCTTCAAGAATCCACAATTGTTTTTTGAGTTGTATCATCAGCCAAAATCTTAAATCTCTTAATACTTCTGTATGTAATGTAAGATACTATAAACTATACGAAATAAGTATAACTCGAAGAAAACTGTGCGCTTCCATTTAACAACCACCAAACAAGAACCACTCCAAGAATCCATAATCTTTTTTGACTTGTATCATGATGGAAAATCTTAAATGTCAATATCCAGATTAAGAGTGTGCGCTTCCTTTTAACAACCACCAAACAAGAACCATATCCTATACGAAATAAGTATAACTTGAAGAATAGTCACTGCACATTATCCACAAAGCTACATAAAACAACCTAATCAAACAGAAAGAAAGAAGACACTATAATAAATAACCCAAAAATCTCGTTGTTCACGACAATTATATCCATTTAATAACAAGACAACAATAAGAGATTGCCACAACCCATCAAATACTTCTTCAAATGCCGATATCAAACATCTCAACCGTTTCTAACTGACCCCACAATAGTTGTGTTTGTCACTGCTTCTCCCAAATAGTTTATTTCCATCCTTTCTAAATTTTTCGAATTTGAGTTATAATTTGGGACTTTTTCGATTCCTCTCGTCACGAGGAATCGAAAAAGTTTTTTTTCTAACTAAAGTAGAAAAAGTTCACTGAACACGAGAATAAGATATATTTTTTTTCTAAAGATGTATATTTTGGTTGAACAAAGACAAGGCATTAAAAATCATATTGCTTACTAACACGCGCAAGAAAATAGGACTCTGGAGAAACCTAACCTCCGCTAATGATATGATGCACTAATAATCCGATGTAAACTTCGTAATCTACCTGTAACTCTAATATCCACATCTCAATTCTTATGCTCATACTGAACTTTTTGACATTCAACATCTCGATAGAACTAGCATCATAGTTTCTCCAATAATGCATGTAATGTAAGATACTAAGTCACCACATACATCCAAAACTAGTCTCCAAACGATTTCAAACTTCCTCTAGTTATCTTTTACTTGTAACTTGTTCCTTTGCCCTTTAAAGTTCTCATGTCATAGAATATCTGAACACACCAAAACACAGTTTTCTTGGACACCAAATCATATTCACAAATTTATTTGTATCCAATTAACTTCAAGAATCCACAGTGATTTTTTGAGTTGTATAATCACCCAAAATCTTAAATCACTTAATACTTCTGTATGTGATGTAAGATACTAAGTCAGCACATGCATCCAAAACTAATCTCCAAACGATTTAAAAAATTACTGCAGTTCTCCTAGGCATATAACTTGCGCATTTGTCCTTTCAAGTTCACAAGTCATTGAATATCTGAATACAGCAAAACAAGATACTCTTGGACACCAAAATCATATCAACCAACTTAATTGTACCCAATTAGCCTCAAGAATACACAATCTTTTTGACTTGTATCATCATGCAAAATCTTAAATGTCAATATCCAGATTTAGAGTGTGCGATTCCTTTTAACAACCACCAAACAAGAACCATATCCAATACGAAATAAGTATTACTCGAAGAATAGTCACTGCACCTTATCCACAAAGCTACATAAAATATCCTCATCTAACAGAAAGAAAGAAGACACTATAATCAAATAACTCAAAAATCTCATTGTTCACGACTATTATCTCCATTTAATAACAAGACAACAATAAGAGATTGCCACAACCCATCAAATACTTCTTCAAATCCCGATATCAAACATCTCAACCGTTTCTAACTGAACCCACAATAGTGGTGTTTGTCACTGCTTCACCCATATATTTTATTTCCATCCTTTCTAAATTTTTCGCATTTGAGTTATAATTTTGGCCTTTTTCGATTCCTCTCGTCTCAAGGAATCCAAAAAGTCTTTTTTTGAACTAAAGTTGAAACAGTTCACTGAACACGAGAATAAGATTTTTTTTTTCTAAAGATGTATATTTTCGTTGAACAAAGACAAGGCATTGAAAATCATATTGCTTACTAACACGGGCAAGAAAATAGGACTCCGGAGAAACCTAACCTCCGCTAATGACATGATGCACTAATAATGCGATGTAAACTTCGTACTCTACCTGTAACTCTCATATCCACATGTCAATTCTTATGCTCATACTGGACTTTTTGACGTATAACATCTCGATAGAACTAGCATCATAGTTTCTCCAATAATGTATGTAATGTAAGATACTAAGTCACCACATACATCCAAAACTAATCACCAAACAATTTTAAATTTACCCTAGTTATCTTTTACTTGTAACTTGCTCCTTTGTCCTTTAAAGTTCTCCAGTCACAGAATATCTGAACACACAAAAACAAAGTTTTCTTGGACACCAAATCATATTCAACAATTTAATTGTATCCAATTAACTTCAAAAATCCACAATGGTTTTTTGAGTTGTATCATCACCCAAAATCATAAATCTCTTGATATACTTATGTATGCAATGTAAGATACTAAGTCAGCACATGCATCCAAAACAGATCTCCAAACGATTTCAAAAATTACTCCAGTCATCTTAGGCATATAACTTGCTCATTTGTCCTTTCAAGTTCACAAGTCATGCAATATCTGAATACACCAAAAGAAGATACTCTTGGACACCAAAATCACATCCACCAACTTAATTGTACCCAATTAGCCCTCAAGAATCCACAATCTTTTTTGACTTGTATCATCATGCAAAATCTTAAATGTCAATATTCAGATTAAGAGTGTGCGCTTCCTTTTAACAACCACCAAACAAGAAACATATCCTATACGAAATAAGTATTACTCGAAGAATAGTCACTGCACCTTATCCACAAAGCTACATAAAACAACCACATCTAACAGAAAGAAAGAAGACACTATAATCAAATAACCCAAAAATCTCATTGTTCACGACAATTATCTCCATTTAATAACAAGACAAGAATAAGAGATTGCCACAACCCATCAAATACTTCTTCAAATCCCGATATCACACATCTTAACCGTTTGTAATTCAACCCACAATAGTGGTGTTTTTCGCTGTTTCTCCAATATAGTTTACTTCCATCCTTTATAAAATTTTTGCATTTGAGTTATAATTTTGGACTTTTTCGATTGCTCTCGTCACAAGGAATCCGAAAAGTTTTTTTTTAAATAAAGTTGAAACAGTTCACTGAACACGAGAATAAGATATTTTTTTTTTCTAAAGATGTATATTTTGGTTGAACAAAAACAAGGTATTGAAAATCATATTGCTTACTAACACGCGCAAGAAAATAGGACTCCGGGGAAACCCAACCTCCGCTAATGATATGATGCACTAATAATGCGATGTAAACATCGTAATCTACCTGTAACTCTAATATCCACATCTCAATTCTTATGCACATACTGAACTTTTTGACATTCAACGTCTCGATAGAACTAGCATATAGTTTCTCCAATAATGCATGTCATGTAAGATACTAAGTCACCACATACATCCAAAACTAGTCTCGAAACGATTTCAAATTTACTCTAGTTATCTTTTACTTGTAACTTGCTCCTTTGTCTTTTAAAGTTCTCCAGTCAGAGAATATCTGAACACACAAAAACACAGTTTTCTTGGACACCAAATCATATTCACCAATTTAATTGTATCCAATTAACTTCAAGAATCCACAATGGTTTTTTGAGTTGTATCATCACCCAAAATCTTAAATCTCTTAATACTTCTGTATGTAATGTAAGATACTAACTCAGCACATGCATCCAAAACTAATCTCCAAACGATTTCAAAAATTACTCCAGTTATCTTAGGCATATAACTTGCTCATTTGTCCTTCCAACTTCACAAGTCATGGAATATCTGAATACACCAAAAGAAGATACTCTTGGACACCAAAATCATATCCACCAACTTAATTGTACCCAATTAGCCTCAAGAATCCACAATCTTTTTTGACTTGTATCATCATGCAAAATCTTAAATGTCTATATCCAGATTAAGAGTGTGCGCTTCCTTTTAACAACCACCAAACAAGAACCATATCCTTTACGAAATAAGTATTACTCGAAGAATAGTCACTGCATCTTATCCACAAAGCTACATAAAACAACCTCATCTAACAGAAAGAAAGAAGACACTATAATCAAATAACCCAAAAATATCATTGTTCACGACAATTATCTCCGTTTAATAACAAGACAACAATAAGAGATTGCCACAACCCATCAAATACTTCTTCAAATCCCGATACCAAACATCTCAACCGTTTCTAAATGAACCCACAAGAGTGGTGTTTTTCACTGGTCCTCCCAAATAGTTTATTTCCATCCTTTCTAAATTTTTCACATTTGTGTTATAATTTTGGACTTTTTCGATTCCTCTCATCACAAGGAATCGAAAAAGCTTTTTTTAACTAAATTTTTAACAGTTCAATAAACACGAGAATAAGATTTTTTTTTTCCCTAAAGATTTATATTTTGGTTGAACAAAGACAAGGCATTAAAAATCATATTCCTTACTAACACGCGCAAGAAGATAGGACTCCGGAGAAACCCAACCTCCGCTAATGATATGATGCACTAATAATGCGATGTTAACTTCGTAATCTACTTGTAACTCTAATATCCACATCTCAATTCTTATGAACTTTTTCATATTACACATCTCGATAGAACTAGCATCATAGTTTCTCCAATAATGTATGTAATGTAAGATACTAAGTCACCACATACTTCCAAAACTAATCACCAAACAATTTCAAATTTACTCTAGTTATCTTTTACTTGTAACTTGCTCCTTTGTCCTTTAAAGTTCTCCAGTCATAGAATATCTTAATACACCAAAACACAGTTTTCTTAGACACCAAATCATATTCACCAATTTAGTTGTATCCAATTAGCTTCAAGAATCCACAATGATTTTTGAGTTGTATCATCACCCAAAATCTTAAATCTCTTAATACTTCGGTATGTAATGTAAGATACTAAGTCACCACATGCATCCAAAACCAATCTCCAAACGATTCCAAAAATTACTCCAGTTACCGTAGTCATATAACTTGCTCATGTGTTCTTTCAAGTTCACAAGTCATGGAATATCTGAATACACCAAAATCATATCCACCAACTTAATTGTACCCAATTAGCCTCAAGAATCCACAGTTCACTAAACACGAGAACAAGATTTTTTTTCTAAAGATTTATATTTTGGTTGAACAAAGACAAGGCATGAAAAAACATATTACTTACTAACACGCGCAAAAAAATAGGACTACGGAGATACCCAACCTCCGCTAATGATATGATACACTAATAATGCCATGTAAGCTTCGTACTCTACCTGTAACTCTAATATCCACATCTCAATTCTTATGAACTTTTTGATATTCAACATCTCGATAGAACTAGCATCATAGTTTCCCCAATAATGTATGTAATGTAAGATACAAAGTCACCACACACATCCAAAACTAGTCTCTAAAAGATTTCAAATTTACTCTAGTTATCTTTTACTTGTAACTTGCTCCTTTGTCCTTTAAAGTTCTCCAGTCATAGAATATC
>JAUTBS010448674.1:0-17315 GCA_032361285.1 Aequorea victoria | reverse complement strand
CCCCCCGCCCCCCCCCCCCCCCCCAGAATGTAAAATCCGATAAAAATTTAAAAATAATTATTAATTCAATAAATTATTTAATTAATTAATAATTAGATTAATTAATTAAATACAAGATTTAATAAAGTGATAAAATAGGTTCTGAAATATTAAGTAGTTAAAAAAATTATAAAACTATAATTGAAGAAATAAAGTATCTTGTTAATATCTAATTAATTAAAGGAGAAAATAAATAAAAGAAATAAAGAAAAATAATAAGAAATCAGCTGTGATAGAATTTCAAAAGAGGAACAAGTCAGAGGAGTTTCCTTCTTTTAAGGATGCAGTTGTGCGTGATTTGGATGGTTGAGGGAAATCAGGGATTCAATCTCTAATTTCGTGGCCCTCACTCCTTGATATATGAGATCCCTCTCCCATTAGGAAACCACATTCCTAGAATTTTCCTCTCTACAATCTCTGCATCTTTCTCTTGTTTCCTCTCTCTATTTTTCTGTTACAACACCATCATCGCCGACCACCACTACTAGCCGAGACCACCTCTGCCACCACCATCCTTTGTTATCACAGTCCAACGACCACCACCATCGTCGTCATTCTGGTCTTCATCACCATTGGTGATTCCAGGTAAGAATCAAAACCCTATTTCAGTTTATGTGTTACAGTGAAAGTATATAGATAGATATATATATCATCGTAGTCTAGATTATAGTGAGATTAATAATCAAACCACAAAATCATGTAAGTAAACATGATTATACCATGGTTATATCTTAAGAAATTAAAGACCGAACCTTAGATTTGATAGATATATGTATAACAGAACATATATATATCGTATAACTGTTACATATATATGTAAACCAGAAATTATTACATAAACTTTTTATGTAATCAACTAATAAGATATGTCTAGATCATCCTAAAATAGTTTAAAACACCATAGATAATGATTAAAGTGAAGCAACGAAGAAGAAAACCTCAAAAAACCCGAGCTCCAGCAACCATCCATGGCTGCCGCAAGCTATTATGGGTCGACTCACGCCTCGGCTGAGTTGACCCAAGCAATGTAAATGATGACCCCATGTTTTTAGGTTGACTCTTGAGCTTCTTGAGTCGACTCATGGCCTCTGTCTTACCTTGTGTCGACTCACAAGCCATTTGGGTCGACTCATGTGACCATGCTGAGACCTTTGAACTTTTGTGTCCATTCACAACACAGTTAGGTCGACTCACTGCATGCCTTAGTCAACTGGAAGTGAACTCCTTTGGCTCACTTGACCTTTGGGTCGACTCACATACCTTTTGAGTCAACCCAGTGCCTCTGCCTTACCTTTTGAGTCGACTTATTCCCTCTTGGGTCGACTCACAGAGACCTTTTATGCCTAAGGGTCGACACCAGCCCCTTTGCATTGGCCCTTGACACCTGAGACTACCTAGGATCGACTCACAAACCCCATGAGTTGACCCACTGCCCTTTGAGACCATGACAGACCACTTTGGGTCAACCCACAGCCTCTGTGGTATCGACTCATGACCATATGAAGGGTTTGGGTCGACTCACAGCCTCTGTGTGTTGACTCACAGTATATGCCGTGATCACCTTTCACCATGAGTCGACACAACACTGTGGTGTCGACTCACGTATGCCTTGTAACCTATTTGGATCGACCTAGAAGCCATCTGTGCCAACTCGGTGACTGAACAAATTGAGAAAAAGTTCTAAAAATTAAATCTAATGATTAGGTCCTGTTTGGGGCATCAGTTATTTAATATATGGAATTAATTAAAGGTTATTTAAAACCAGAAATAAATATGGAAATTATTAAATAGGTTAAGGGACCGTTTGGTAGTTTTAGCTTAATTCTTTAGTTTCCTTTATTTATTTGGATTATTGTATCATATCAAGTTGATATAGATTGCATCCATTATTCCTAGAAGTTAGCTTGAACTTAAGGTGAGTGGATTCTTGGTATATATCTTTCAAAATAAATCCCCTTATTCCTTAAAAATTGTTTAAAAATAAAGTTATATCTGCTTTAAATATTTTTTTACTTATGCTTTATATGCAAACTCTTTACATAGATGTTTTCACTTACGCTTTATCTTGCAAACTCTTTCGCATAAATGTTTTAAAGAAAAATGTATAAAAGATTTTAAGAAAATATATACATATTCTTTAAATACTTTTAAATCAAATTGTATGATATACTCTCTTGCAAATCATGGCATAACTGAATTAAAGATAATGAAGAAAAGTTTATTCTTTATTATATATGGTGCGACCATGAGATATGATTCTTGGGATATGAATAAAGTCCAAGGGAAAGTTCTCTTCGGAGATGACTTTGGCCAATTAGAGAATAAAATCGATTTTAATCTCGTGTTGACCCTAGTTGACTCAACGGTTAAAGAATAGTCCGGGTGAATCCGATGACCTTAACTGGAATCGTGTAGGGAACAAATCCAGGCACCAACTTGTGTGACTCTATTTTCGATATTGGATCCAATGGCCAAGAGGCCCCGAGTTATGATGTGGCATTATTACTTTATATCCCCTATTTTAGAACTGTATTGTACTATGCATGATTTCATTCACCAATTTAAACTGATGTAGTACCATAATATTTTAGGTAGCTTATGAGGTGAGATTGAGTTGATGGACTGCTACGAGGGATCTAAGCCTTGTGACCTCTAGGACATTTATTATTTGTTTCCGCATTTATTTAGCACATTTATCATTGATACTATGATATCATTATGATGAGATATTGGGCTGTTTGACCTATTGATGTTGAGATCAGATTTTATTATTTAATTGCATGGAAATTAATACTGTTTTAGCACACAATTAGCTAAATTATGATTAAAACTTACTTAGTCTATTGGGTCAATGCCAATGAACCATGACCAGTCACATTTTCCATTTTTGGGGTGTGACACTTTATTTCTTTCAAATTGATTTAATTCTTCTTGCATGACATTTATTTAATATTCATCATTTTTGGCTTCTTAAATATCTTTGGATTCAATTTGAGATATGAAGGCCAAATTATTACGTATATCTCAAGCAAGAGAGTGAGTGGTTAGCCCTTTGGTTGGCTCACCAATAATTTGATATTTTGGATGGTCTTTAATCAATCTTCTATAAATTGTCAATTTGTGATTGATTTTGCTCTCTATTTTTATTCTTCTTTTTTAGTTGAGAGGTGTCAATAGTCACATCATTGAACTTATCATTTTCAAGCAATTCTCTTAAATCTACACAATCATCATCAACATACTTTTTCGATAGAAGAATGTTAGTTTTTTCAAAAACAACATGCATAAATTTTTCAACAACTTTGATTTCTTTTAATGTACACTCTATATTCTTACTCATTGTTGAATATCCTAGAAATATACCCTCATTCAATTTAGCGTCAAATTTTTTAAGATTGTCTTTTTTGTTTAATATAAAGTATTTACATCTAAACACATAAAAATAGGCAATATTAGGTATTCTACAATGCCATAGTTTATATGGGATTTTATTCAATTTTGATATAATAATTATCCTATTAGATATATAGCATGCGGTATTAATAGTTTCGGCCCAAAAAATATTTTACAAGATTGTGTTCATTAAGCATAGTTCTAGAAATTTCTTGTAGTGTTTTATTTTTTTTTCAACTACGCCGTTTTGTTGGAGTGTTCTAGATGCGGAGAAATTTTGTCCTATTACATTTTCTTCACAAAATCTCTCAAATAAATTCTCATCATCTACCACTTCTTATATTATTAATCATGCATCATTTTTTATTTTGAAGCATTTTACACAATTTGGCAAAGTGTAAGTATATTTTATCTTTGTGTGCAAGAAATATTACTCATGTATATCAAGTATAATCATCAACAATTACAAAGGTAAAATACTTTCCACTTATGCTTGCTTTTGATGTTGGTCCAAATAAGTTCATGTGAGAAAAATAAAAATTTTGCTTGGTTATTTTATATTGCTTAAATAACTTTTAAACAAGAAAATCTTTTTAAAGACCCTATTTAACCTCCCTCTACGGTCATTCTTTGAATAAAAATTGATATAAGAGCCCCCCTCTTAGACTGTTAAGTCAAAAATAAGAGACGAAGCTCTGATATCAATTGTTATTCAAAGAATGACCTTAGAGGGGGGTTGAATAGTGTCTTTAAAATTTTCTTCTTGTTTAAAAGTTATTTAAACAATATAAAACAACCAAGTAAAATATATATATATATATATATGTATATATATACACACACAAGCACAAACAAATAATAGGGATATGAAGAGATAAATAGAGATGACACCGTCGATTTTATAGTAGTTCAGTTATTTAAGCCTACGTCCATTCCTCAAGCTCCTCTTGAGATTTTTCCACTATCTTTAAGCACTTACGGGTGTGTTTGAAACCTTTTACAAAGATTCACCAAGCTGCGTTCCAAAGCCACCAAGCTTCTAGCACTTGTGATCTCCTCTTTGTGTACTTTACCACACATAAAGAATAGTTAAGGGTGACCCACCCTCACTTTAAAATAAATTTGATAATAGGTTTTGTGTATAAATAATGATAAAAAAACTCTCTTAGAAGAATGGATATTATAATGTCTCATAATAAAAAAACCAGAAGTAAGATGAATAGTAGAGGCTAGGGTTTCTCTGTGAATAGCAGATGGAAAATTATAGCTCTTTGATTGATGAATCGGTGATTTCATACAATCACTTCGTTATCTTCTTGTGGAATGATTGATAGACTCGTCCTTATATAAATCTGAGTTCTAATATAGCCATTACAAATCAAATATTGTCATTTAATACTCTGAAACACAATTGTAAACAGGCGTGATCCTCGCACTAATTTGATAATTTTGCTCCCATGGGTTAACTCACGTTGAGGCTGAGTCGACTCAATATCCTAAAATTTTGGATTCTTTACCCGTAGGTCGACTCATCGTGATGCTTGGGTCGACTCATCGTGTTGAGGTCTCGACTTCATTGCAGACCTTCATCCGTGGGTCGACTCATGTGAAGCTTAGGTCGACTCACATAAGTTTCTGCCTTTGAGTTGATACTTTGGGTAGACTGTAGTTGCTGCGTCTCAGCTCATGCTTGCATTGGATCGACTCACGCTTGCCTTGGGTTGACTCACACGTTGTCTCTACAATTTTACTGAGTGATGATCACTTTGGGTTGACTCATGACTTCTCTTGGGTCGACTCACGTTGTTGTCTTTACCTTTGAGTCGATGCGTGGGCTGATGCACCTAAGCTCAAATCCTTGGACTTAAAATTTGGGTCGACTCACGCTGATTGTGGATCGACTCACGATCGCTGCAGAGAATAAGTTTAGACAATTATATGTCTTGGGTCATATATCCTATAGTCAAAATTATCAATCCCATAACCAATAAAAATACATTTCCTGGACTTAAGGTCAAGCTTGCCCCTATTTTGAGACTCAATGTGGACATAGGCTTTACAACTAAAGACATGTAAATGGTAAAGATTTACCTCCTTTCCAGTCCAAGTTTTCTCTGGCAATCCTTCCCTCAAAGTAACTGAAGGTCCCTTGTTGATCAAATAAGCTGTTGTGTTTACTACATCAATCTAGAATTATTTTGTCAGGTCTGGATGAATTCTCATACACTTGGCACGCCCCAAAAGCACCATGTTCATCTGCGCAACAATCTCGCTCTTCCTTAGCTTCATAGGAATAGTCAACTGTCTTCTAATCTTGTTGTCACACAGTAAGTCCCAAACTCACTGCTGCAGTATTCACCTCCGTTATCTGACTTTAAGCATTTAAGCTTTAAATCTGTTTCAATCTCAACTAGTGCCTTTCAGTTCTTAAATATGTTAAATACACCAAATTTAATTTTATAGAAATAAACTCATAATTTTCTAGTAGCATCATCAATGAAAGTTACAAAATATCTAGAACCACTGAAAGAGGGTACCTGAGTTGGTCCCCATTGTTGGATTCCTGCGGAAAACCGCCTACGAATCTTAGATTAGATCGTTAATACGTCTTAATTTTAATTATCCATAGTTCAAAAAAATTATCTTCTCATTTCGATTGGTTTGAATTAGTACTACAATTCCTCGAATCTTTTAGTGTATGATCTGGTTGCCTGATTAGCAAGAGCCCGGTGGGTGGTCACCGATATGGCCACCGCCTCTCTCTTTCTCTGAACTAGAATCCTAGTCGTCCTCTACAATATGAACTCACTTAAACCTAATTCAAAATTAAGGATCATATTTATAGAAAAATGAGAGGGACCCGATCTATAATTATGGACTACATTGGGGACCCAAAGATAATAATTAAATTAATTTTCAAAAAAATTAAAAAATTACATATCAGCACCCTGTGATGTATTTCTAATTCTTTTAATTGTAATTAACTTCACTAAATAATTACAACTGTACTCTAATTTAATTATCTCTGATCATTACGATAAGAGTTCTTGTTTGCCAAGTTATATAGAAAATAATGTGATTCTTCGTGTTAAATTTCTAATACCCGCTTAGTAAAATTTAATTACTGACAATTTAATTTTACTAATATCTACAATTCTTAATTACTAAATTCAACTTATTTGATACACTACCGGATTAAATTAATAATCCAGATCAGGTTTACTGATAACAATAAAATTTGTGAATTTATTAATGGGGTATTACAATTCAGAACTATTCTGGACACGAATTTTTCCAAAGTATAACTAATCATATTCTAATATTTATTACCCAAACTACAGGGTCTATTGAAACAATAAGATTGAATCTCGCTCGTAAATTATTCAAAATAATAAAATAATAAAATATATTAGCAATCAATATTTCTCGGGATTAAGAATCTATAAGCCCTCGAAAAAACCGTGAAATTGTATAAGTCCAATCATGTCAGTATATGAATTTTAATTTCACATTTGGTCCTGTTCAATACATTCCTGGTGTACCAAACACAATCTCCCTTAAATTATCGAACAAATTCCTATAATTAAGATAAATCACTGAGATTGCGTTCGCAGCTATACCGATAGGATATCAATTCTATCTAGATTGTGAACTAATATAATTATACAAGAACAGAACTTCTGATCTTCTATAAGTAAGCTAAGCTCTACTTACTAGAATTCTACTGTGTATAATTATCGACATTCTGTATTTTAATTATAAATAATAAAAATATATTTTCTAAAAATATAAATATAACTAAGACAATCTAAATATTATTAATAAAAGTAATATAAAATGTCTTACACTAGTTTTATATAAAAACTCAACAATCTCCTATTTTTTATTAAAGCCATGTGTCTACACATCTCAAACTTAGACTTTTCACGTGACTATTGAAAGTCTTAACTGTTAGGCTCTTCGTAAAGGATATGTCAGGTTATTTGTTGGTACAATCTTGGTCACAACCACATCACTTATCTGATCGATCTCTCAAATTAGGTGGTACTTACTGGATTCTCTATCCGACTGAAAATTTGAGTCAGTGTGTCTAGTAGGTACAAAACTCTCACCTGGTAAACCAGCACATAATCTCTAACTCTTTTTAGATACTTAAGAATGTATTTTTGTCACACCCTAATTTGAAAAAGGTGACCGACCATGAATATTGAGCCTTGACCCAATGAACCAAGTAAACCTTAATCAATAATTAGCTAATAATATACTAAAAGATCTCAAATGTCAAGAATTTAATCAATTAAAATACTATATAATCAAAGTGGATCAAACAGACAATAATATCTTGACAATATCCATTATTCCAACAATTCATGATAATAATTCTTTATTCAATGCGGAAGTGAAAATGCATGTCCTAGAGGTCTTATTCTTGGATCACATGAACCTATAGAGTCCATCATCTAGCTTCTTCCTTAATTTTTTGAAATATTTTAAGGATAATGTCAGCTAAAGCTGGTGAATATAAACATGAATAATAGGATACAATTCAAAATAGGGGATTCAAATAATTTTGTACATCGACATAATTATAGTATGAGATATACAATATAATCCAAAAAAGGGTGCTCACACAATCCATTATTCCATTTCAAAAGGGCGATCATTCAACCCATCATTTCATTTCAAAAGGGCGATCAACCTATCATTTCATTTCAAAATGGCGATCATTCAACCCATCATTTCATTCTTGAAAATATATATCTTTTTTCATATGGTCTCGTTATCAATACGAGTCACCAAAATCTCAAACTGGACATCAGAGGTGTTCTCAAATCATTAGACATAATATGTCTTTATCATAATAATGGTATAGTGATATACTCATCAAAGAGTGGAAGAAATCAATAAATTGTCACAGGAACAGCCTGAGCATAATAAGTAACCGATGCCACATCATTTTTTGGGGCAGCCTCGGCCTATTGGATTCAATATCATAATAGAGTCACCATAGGTTGGCGCATGGGTTTGTTCCCTAAATGATCCCGGTTATGGTCACCAGACGCACCCGGACTATCCCTTTAACCGTTGAGTCAACTAGAGTCACCACGAGATTCAAATTGGGTCTGTTTCCTAGCTAGCCAGAGACACATCCGTTGAGGATTTTCCCCTGAACTTTTTCATTCTCAAGAATCATATCTCATAATCACACTATATATATAGGAATCAAGATTTATAAAATATTTGTACCATAAACTTATAAGAGAATATCATACAATATCATTTAGAAGTATTTAAAACATATGCATTTTTTTTTCAAAGTAATTTGAGAAATACGATGATTTTATTGAAAGTACATAGCATGTAAATCCACTCACCTAATATTCAAGCAAGCTCACAATGAAATAGTAAGCAAAGGTAGGAATCATTGTCACCCTGATTATGTAATACAATACATCAAAATCTATAAATAAAGCTAATACACTATTTATAGCTACCAAACGGACCATTTCCCCATTTATAGGTTTTAATGTTCGGTTCTGGTATTAATTTAATTTATTATTAAACTGATGCCCAAACAGAGCCTAAGCTTTAGGATTAACACATGGACATTTTTCTAAAATTTTTTGGTGTATGAGTCAACCCAATAGCGTCTCAGGCCCCTATAAGTCGACACAGCAAGGTTGTGTATCGACTCAAAGCAAGAAGGTCTCGGCATATACTTAACAGGTCACTATGAGTCGACTCAAAGAGTTTGTGAGTTGACCCAAGTCTCCTAGGTGACCATGGGTCGATGTAGAGAATGCATGTGTCGACCCCAAGGCATGAAAAGGTGCTGTGAGTCGACCCAAATGATGGTGAGTCAACTCAAAGGGTTAGAACCTACGGCATAGGCATCATGATTTGACCTACGGAGGTGTGAGTCAACCCAAAGGCAGAGTGAGCCGAGGTGACTCTTCTTTAGTCGACCAAGATAGGTCATGAGTTGACCCAAGGTGTGAGTGAGTTGACCGAAGGGCAAGGCAGGGGTCATGGGTCGACTCAAAGGGTCCATGAGTTGACCCTTGACAGACAGCCGAGGGTAAGGCCTCGTGAGTCGACTCACCCTCCACGTGAGTCGACTCACTAGCGATGGGACCAACTTCTTAGGTATGTGAGTTGACTCATCCATTGTGTGAGTCGACCCAAAGTTTCGGACCATTAATTTTAATGGCTGAAATCTCTGATCTAGGGCCTTTCTTTCTTTCTTTCCTTCATGGTTTATTATTCATGCTTATTTTCTCATACAACCGAGTGATATACATGCATATATATAATTTTTTATGTGATATATATATATGTATATCGATTATATATACAGTAACATATATATCAATATATAACTCTAATTCCTTTTCCTCCTTTTATCTTTTCTTTGATATATTCTTATATCTATACATGTGTGAAGTCTTAAAGATAAATCCTTAACTCGGGGATTAAACAACTACATAATGATATGTTTATATAATTATCCATGTATCTATCTGTTGTATAACGGAAATAGGGTTGAAAGGGACGAACCAAGGATCACGATGATGGTGGTGACAAAGGTGTCGCACGGTGGTGGTGACACTTACACTGAATCGCGGTGGTGGCTACTGGCAATAGCAGCAGCGCTGGGAGAGAAAGCCGAGAGAGAGGGAGATGAAGTCTTCTGAGGAGAGAATTCACCTTTTAAAGAGATTATGGCTAGATATTTCAGGGATCACACTCCTTGATTCCCTCCCTTGAATTTATCTTCCAATTTTAACAACACACAACTGTTATCTCACATGCAGCCTGATTTTTTTATATTTTATTTTCCCTTTTTGTCTTTTCTTTCTTTAATTAATTTAATAATAACATAATTAAGTTATCCTATTATTTATTAGTTTTTAGAATTTATTTATTTATTGAATTACATATTTAATTAATTAGTTAGTTATTTTAATTAATTAATTAATTAATTTTATTTTTTATAATTTGTTAAAAAAAATGTATATCGAATTTTACAATTTTACCGTTCTCCAATGTTCTTTGCCTGGATTAGACTAAAATCTGTTAACCATCCCAATCGACAAAATAGATATTGGGTCTAGTGCATAGCCTGATATACATGAAGCTTCCGACTGGCGAAGCATAACAAATGCCCATCATCCTTTCTATCTGATCAAGTGTTTTAGGACACTGATCGTTAGATAGACTGATTTCATGATTGAAAGAAAGAATCATTTCTTAGAATCCTGCATGCTAAATCCGGTGAGAACATTATCGATATAAATTTTTTGAAATAAATCTAATATCCTTTTATCCCGATCTCGCATAAGCTTAATCCCAAGGATGTGACTGACTTCTTCTAAGTTCATATCGAACTGTCTTGACAACCATACCTTTATGGTAGACAACACTCCCACATCGTTACCGATGAGAAGTATATCATCCACATAAAATACAAGAAATATCACCATGCTTCCGTTAATTTTTCTGTACACACACGCTTCATCTGGACATTGATGAAAATCAAATGATTTAATTGCATCATCAAACTGGATGTTTTAATACCTGGATATTTATTTAAGTCCATAAATAAATCTTTATAACTTGCATACCTTACTATCTTGATTACTTGCTATAAAACTGTCTGGATGCATCATATAGATGCACTTGTTAAGATTTTTATTAAAAAATGCATTCTTGACGTCTATTTTTTAAATTTTGTAATCGAAATGAGTGGTAATAGATAAAAGAATCCTTATAAGCTTAAGCATGCCTATCGGCGAAAAGGTTTTCTCATAATTGATCTTTTCTTTCTGAGTAAATCCTTTTGCAACAAGCCTAACTTTGAAGATTTTTACCTTCTCGTCTACCCCTCTTTTTCTCTTCTTGATCTATTTGCATTCGATAGGTTTTACTCCATCTGAAAAATCAACAAGATCCCAAACATAATTGGAATACATAGATTCCATCTCTAAATTCATAGTTCTCATTCAAAGACCAGAGTCATTGTCTTGGATAACTTTGTTATAGTTTTTGGGTTATAATTCATGTTCTCTTGAGAGCTCACCGAAGTGTTCACTCAAGTACACTAATCTGTCAGGCTGTTGCCTGACCCTCCCACTACAATGAGGCTCTCCCTGAGCTTGTGTACTAGTGACACATTCCTAATCATCAATAAATCTTTCACTACTAGAAGGCAATGAGTTATTAATATTAGTTGATATTTCTTGTTGTGCATTTGGTGCATCTGTTGGGTTACTTCCTTTCAGCTCTTGTAAGATTAACTTACTTTTTGACTTAAAGTTCATAATATAATTCTCTTTCAAGAACCGGGCATTGGTGCTAACAATAACCTTCTGATTCTTAGGATCATAAAATAAACCTTCATTGGTGCCTTTAGGGTAACCCACAAAAAACACACATCTATTTTAGATTCTAACTTTTCAGGTTCCTTTTTCAGCACATATGATGGATAATCCCAAATCTGAACATGTTCCGGACTGGGCTTCATCCCATTTTACAATTCTGTGGGAGTTGAAATAACTAATTTAGATGGAACTAGATTCAACAAATATGTTGCCTTATGTAATGCAAAATCCCAAAATAAATCTAGCAGATTCGAATCACTCATCATGAATCTAATCATGTTCAAAAGAATTTGGTTCCTTCTTTTTAAATGATATTCATAACAATTATTCAATTCAGTATTAAGTAGTGACGATAGAATAAGTTTGATAATATACAGATTGTTCATCAATATAGCAGAACAGATATAAGAATTGCCAATTTTAATAAAAATATTCTTACTAAAATTGACCGAATATTTATTCTTAACCAATTTCAAAACAGAAATTAAATTCCTTCGAATTGTAGGTACATAAAAACAATCTTTCAATATTATTCATCTATCACTACTAAAATCAATAACAAATGTTCCTACTGCTACTACTGTTGCCTTATTCGCGTCACTCATGAACAAAAATATTTCTCCATCACTAAGTTACATAGTTACCTAGAACTCGTACAATGAATTGCAGACATGATTAGTGGCTCCTGAATCTACACATCAGGTTCCCATAGATTCTATCACATAACATGCTTCAACTGTGAATGAAAAATTGTTACTTTCTTCATTGTCATGCTTAGTAAGAAGACCGGACAATGCTTCTTCTAATACCCTAGTTTATGGCAAGAATAGCACTTGCCTTTCGGCTATTTTTATGCCGCTTGAGTCTTTTCTTTAGTTTTAACAACTATATGTTGCTTTTGAACTTTCCCTTTCTTACTCTTCTTTCTTTTCGGGTTAGAAGTCGAGGATCGTTCAACAACATTCACCACAGACTGGTGTACCCTCTACCGCTTCTGTTGGACACGATTTTATTAAAACAAATTTGAAGTCTTCAGCCATCAGGACAATGTTAAGATTCCTTTTTTAGTCATTAAAAATAAATCTAAATAGTTTATTTTCCTTTAGTATTGAAGTGAGAGAATTGAATATACTGCCCATTATATCTTAAAAAAATATTATATTCAATTAGATTTTGTTAAGAAATACGTTTGAATTAATTTTAAATTGACTTTTCTCATTTTTTAATTAAAAATAAATTTTGCCAATTAATTAAATTTCTTTAGAATTCGATTTATCAATGGGAGTTTATCTCATTCACTTTAAATTAGACAGATCGTATCTTTTAATTTTGTTATCTGAACAGTTTAAGAAATTTTTGTTCAACAAAATCAAATAACCAGCACATTCGGCCATATAAATAATAACACTGACTTCGGTGAAAAATATACCATTATTTATATATTAAGTATATACTATTAGTTCATTCTTAAAATTAAAACTTACTCGTAATGAACCTCCCCATTGGGAGGATCACTCATACTTACTATTTAATTAAGAGAATTATCACTTAAGAGTTTTATTTCTAATAATATCTGTAATTAAAATTCTCCGATGGAGAAGTGAATAAATTACATCACACATAAAACATTAATGGAGGCCGTGAGAATTAATTAAAATTACCTCACCTACTTAATATTTAAACTGAGGGACAAAAAAAATTTTTATTTTCAAAAAAAGATTCATATAGGAAATAATTTTACTTTTCATGCAAAAATTAATTTTCTGAATTCTTTATTTTAATTATCTAAAATAAAATAAATTAGAAATCAAAATTAATTCAAGCAATAAATTAAAATTACTCTTTTAATTAATTTTGAAAAACAACTATAAAAAAATAATAAAATTTTTCATAAAAAATCTTTTCTAAGATCAAGTCTTTTTAATTCATGTTGTCCATGTTTATGAGTTTCTAAACATACAACAAATAAAAAAGAACATTCATGCAGTTTAATAGAAAATTAAAAAAAAATAATCTCTTTCTGTTTATAATCTCGCCAAAAAAGGCCTTACCCTTTTAGGGTTAACTGTTGGCAACAATCCATTAGAGTTTGGTTTCTGCCGCCACTGCCAAATCCCCTTTTTTAAGTAATATCCCAACAGCTACTCTTCAAATTAGTATTTTCAGATTGCAATTTGTAGACACCCTATTTTTGACTAAACCGAACATCGGTCGGTTTCCGTAGCCTTCCGATGATGAAAAGTACATCAATCACGTTCAAAGGAGCTTCTACGCCCATCACAAAACACTCCAAAACACTCTTAACCACCTAAAAATACCAAAAACACACTCCAAGCCACTTCATTCCACCTCAAGTGGCGTGCGCCACCTCACATGGCACCAAGCCACCTCAAATGGTGCCAAGCCACTTCATTCCCCACCCCAAGTGGCACCAAGCCACCTGACATGGCGCCATGCCACCTCAAGTGGTGCACCTCCTCCTCTACATGGCGCACGCTACCTTGAGAGAAGCCTTCGATCCCAAGTCAGCTCCGCGCTCGAGTTTCTATAAATAGGACACCCCACCATTAAGAGATCTGGCTTTTTTTACCAAAAAGAGGAAAAGCAACGAATTTCACCCCATATATTAAAAGAGGTAAAAAAGTCTCAGAAATCATTCATAAAGCCAAATCTCTGTCAAATTACACCCCGAGCCTATATATTCATACCCAAAATCCTTGCTCGACTTCAGATTCTATGCATTTGGAAGGACTCGAAAGATCCGAATATCGTGCGGAGGACTCCCCGAAGACGTGCCGTACGTGAGGAAAGACTCGAGATCCGCTTGAAACCTAACTCACAGGATATATGGTAGGTTCTTATTTTCTTATTTCTATTTTCATAAATATAATTTTTCTTTAAAAACTTCTCTTATTTGGAAAAAAGGGGAGAAGAGGCCATTGGCCTCCTTCTCCCGGGTTTTCTTCTTAAATAAATGTTCAAGCATATTTGGTTTTAGTCTTTTGATAGAATCGCTTATTAACTTTTTGTCTTTCTTCGTGTTAATCTTTTAGTAGAATCATATATTAGTCTCTTTCCTTTCTTCCTTAGCCTTTATTTCCTTTTCTAGAATTTCATATACCATCTTCTTTGCTTTAAATAGTATGCCTCTTTTATGCCTAAACTGTACTATTATGCTGCCATCTCCCCACTTGACATGCCTAAAGTGTAAGTATGCGTAGAAAACCTTTATTTTAGGTTAGGTTTTATTTTCTTGTTTGATTTTGTATGTTCTCTCTTTAATTCCCTGTCTGTATATATTATTTTTGATAAATATAAGACAAGAACAAAACAGAACGGTTAAGTAGAGGTCGATCCTCGAATCAGGCGAGAGAGGTGCCTAACACCTTCCCCTTTCGTAACCTAGCTCCCGAACTATGATCTCTGGTAAGGACGGACTGGTTTGCCATGAAAGACTTTTTGGTTTATTACTTTATTCGAAAACCAAGTGGCGACTTTAAAAATTTGTACGGTCTTCAAAACATATGCACATTTAAGGGAAAACCCTTCTTCCTTCCATGGATTTATATCTATATTCTCCTGACAGGAAGATGACGAAAGAGAGGGCGGGATCCCCACCGTGGCGACTCCGCTGTGAATTTATTTTAAAAGTGAGTCAAACTTGAAAAACGTTCCAAACGGTTCTTGACTTAAATTTATCATTAGTATTAGCATTGCATGCATGGTTTTCCATCTCCCGACTTCACTTTTTTAATGGGTACTTTTCAAAAGAAAAAAAAAGGAGAAAATAAAATAAAACAAATGCTTCTCTACCTTTCACTTCGGTGGTTCTTTGGAAGGAACATCTCGGAGCTATGTGGGCGATGTTAGCAAGCCTTCTGGCCGTATGCCCCTTTGGATACTGGCAAAAAGGGTCACTGCGTACTGTTTGATCAGGCCAAGTGCTGCTTGGTCGGTTAGGTATATTCTTGATTCCTATTCAGAAGGCACTCGGTTATTGGACTACCAAACCTTTTCATCTGCATTTAGTTAAGCTTAGAATTTTCCCTTTAGGATAAAAATCCTTATAGGTTATATGTTTTTTGTTTATTGCTTGCTTTTGATTTGATTAGAGTAACTTTTGTCGTTGTTTAGCTGGATCTCGACCCGTGCCTCGTTTCTCTCTCTCGGAGCCCCTCGGGGGTGTTTTCCATTTCTGGACGCCGTTAGGCCGTTGCCTAACCGTCTTTTGTTTTGTTTGGCCGGGTCTCGACCCGTGCCTCATTTCTCTCTCCCAGAGCCCTTCAAGGGTGTTTCCGTTTTAGGACGCCGTTAGGCCATTGCCTAACCGTCTTTTGTTTTGTTTAGTTAGGTTTCGACCCGTGTCTCGTTTCTCTCTCTCGGAGCCACTCGGGGGTGTTTTCCATTTTCCGAACGTCGTTGGGCCATTTTCCTAATCGTCTTTTCGTTCCGTTGGGCCGGGTCTTGACCCGCGCCCCATTTTTCCCTTTTCCTAGGACCCTCCGTGGATTGTTCCGGGTCTGACGCTGTTAGGCTGTTGCCTAACCGTTAGTTTGCTTCTCTTTTTTGTCGGGTCTCGACCCGTGCCCCTTTTTCTTTCCCGAAACCCACCGTGGGTTTTTCCGGTTTCAACGTTGTTAGGCCATTGCCTAACCCTTTTTGTCACTTTTTTTGAGCCGGGTTCATCAAACTCGTGCTTCTTTTTTCTTTCAAGATTTTCTGAGGATATCACTAACCTCTGAGTTATTAGGATTCGGACCTAATTTCTCTCCCATTGTGTTTAGGATTGGGCCTCATCAACCCACGCCTTGTTCTATTTTGTTTTGGACCCCTTCGGGGTTATCCTGAACTTTTCGCAGTCGTTGGACGGTTTGCCCAAACTTCTTCCTTTCCATAAGAGTCGGGTTGTACCAGCCCGTGCCTCTTTCTTTCTGAGACCCTCCGTTTGTCGCCTCGTGTTTCTTTGTTGCTGGACCAGGGTCTCGTCAAAAGTGTTTTTAACAAGGCCCCGTGTCTTTCCTGTTCGTGTTGCATTCGCCTGGAATTTTCTAAATTTTGGATTTCTCTGACATTTGAGCCACGGCTCGGTGTCTTCGAATAATAGTCTTCTGTAGTCTTCCGGCAATCGCTATGTAAGTCGGGTTCGTCCCGCATCACCCGTGTAAGTCGGGTCCGTCCCGCATCACCCGTGTAAGTCGGGTCCGTCCCGCATCACTTGTGTAAGTCAGGTCCGCCCTGCATCACCCACTTTCGAGTCAGTTGTCGGTATAAGTCGAGTCTATCCTACATCCATAGCTGTGAGAGCTCTGGCTCTATGAAAAAGTCGGGTATCATCCCCACACGCGACCTCCCTTGCCGTTTGAGTTCACCCTCCACAGAAAGGTCGCGACTCGTCTCCCTATCTCTTTTTTTTTCATCTGTAGAGATTCAGAGTCTCGACGAAAGTCGGGGTTTCCTGCAAACTTTTCTTTTTTTTTTTTTTCTGCCGTTTGAGATGCAGGG
>JAUTBS010448673.1:0-32338 GCA_032361285.1 Aequorea victoria | reverse complement strand
GCGATCTTTGGCGTGGATAACATGGGCGGCACGGCGGCGAACCGGGTGACCGCCGGCGTGTCCGGCATTGCGGGGGCCACGCTCGGCGGATCGGGCGGTGATCAGCATGCGCAGGAAGACACGATCGCGGTGACTGTCACCATCACCGATCCGGGCCACCAGCACACCAGCACGGCGCAAGGGCCTGCGAACCACGATTCGACGGCGTTCCTGCAGGGAGCCACCACGTGGGACCTCACGCGCAACACACCCACCAACTACGCGGAGACCGGGATCACCGCGAGTGCGACTGCGAGCAGCGCGCTTACCGGCGCGTCGCAAAACATGCCGCCGGCGATCATGATGAATGCGATCATCTACCTTGGCGCGTGAACAACGGTTTTTAACGATCGGTTGCCAAGACGTTCGGTGAACGGCAGGTTATCCACAGCGCCAATCCCGGCGCATCCCGGCGCAGCGTGAGTTTGCTGCATCGTCCTTGGGGAGACCGAAGTGGAAAGCAGAACGAAAATGGCAGCCGCCGGCCGCAAAGGCGGCAAGTCCGAAAGCAAGGCGGAGCACGTGAAGGCGGGCAAGGCCGGTGGTCGGGCCGAAGAGCACAAGATGGCCGAAACGCACGTGCATGTTCATCACCACCACCACCACCACGGCAAGCCGGCCGAAAAAAAGATGGCCGCCAAGAAATAAAGCCTGCATTGCTTGCGGCCTCGGGTGGCGCGCGTGTATCAAGGAGCGCGCGCCAATCACTGCGCTCCACCAAAACCCGGCGTTTGACGCCTTTTGGAGAGTAGCACGTGGCCGCACGCACCGCATTCTATGCGCCAGCTCATCGCGTCCTGGGGCGCACCCCGCCCGGCAGCGCGGGCCTCTACAATGACGCCGCACCCTCGCTTGATTTTGGCGGCACCGGGATCCAGGACCCGCGCCTGCCCTACAATCTGGCCAACGGACCCGCAGGTGCCGGCATCATTGGCTGGTATGGTCAGGGCCGCATCAAACTAATCGGCCAGGCGCCGAGTGCGATCGCGACGGCCAACATCGCAGCGCTGGCCAATGTCGTCTCTGGCACGCCCATGACGCTGGTGTCGGCCACCGGCGCGGGTATCACGGTCAATCCGTCCGCGTTCAGGTGTCTGCCGAGCATGAATGTGATCCCGGCCGGTGCGCTGGTGATCGACGGCCTGCCCGGCTATCAGGACTTCGCGACGCAGAGCAACGGGTTTCACACCAAGTTCTATCTGGTCAGCACGTTCGTCTCGCGCGCAGTGTCGATCACGGGTGTCGCCGGCGGCTCGGGCGGCAATTTCCTGATTTCAGGTGCCGACGTTTACGGCTACCCGATGACGCAGCTGCTGACCGTGGCCGCCGGTGCCGGCACGCAGAATACGCTCAAGGCCTTCAAATTCATTTATTCGGTGACACCGCAATTCACCGACGCGCACAATTATTCAGTGGGCACATCGGACGTCTACGGCCTGCCCGTCGTCATGGATCATGCCGAGGACCTCGAAGTCTATTGGGGCACGCCCACCACCCTGCAGACGCAAAGCCAGGGGACCTACACGGTGGCGGTGACCACCAGCCCGGCCACCAATCTGACCGGCGATGTGCGCGGCACCTATGCCACGCCATCGGCCTCGGACGGCACCAAGCGGCTCGTGTTCTATTTCACGATCACCGCCGGGCGCGTGGTGGGCGGCCCGCCATTTCCCAATCTTTTTGGCGTGACGCAAGCCTGAGGGGCATAAAGCCGTGGCCGATACGGTGACAGTTCAGACGATCGAGGACGGGCCTCGGTGGCTGATCATGCGGTTTACCAACTATTCCGACGGCACCGGCGAAGCGGGCGTCGTCAAGGTCAATGCGACGACGCAGCACGGCGTGACGATCGCGGGCCAGACCTATTACCCGGGCCTGAATTTGAAAATCCGTCGCGCGCAGTGGTCGATTTCCGGAATGGTGCTGCGGGTGCAGTGGGTGGCGACCACGAATGCAGATGCGCTCATTCTGACCAACACCGACCATCAGATGTTCGACAAGCACGGCGGCATTCCGAACCCGGGCACGGCGGCGCTGCCGGGGGCGACGGGCTCGATCGCGTTCACCACGGCCGGTCAGGTGGCGGGCAGCAATTACTCGGTCCTGCTTTCGATGTCGAAAGGGATACCGCAGTTCTAGGAGGCGACGGATGCGATATTGGCTGCTGCTGCTTGGGTTGATGCTGTTGCCTGCAAAAGGATGGGCGCAGGCCACGACGTGTCCGTTCGGGCTGCCGTGCTATCCGAGCGCGGGCGGATCGCCCACGTCTCCGAGCGTGGTGTCGCAGGCACCCTTTACCGGTAGCTCCAGCCGGGCCGTCATCACCGGATCGGTGGCGGTCGTGATTTCGGCCACCAGCAGGCAGGTGCTGAGCTACGAAGTGTCAGGGGCGACCACGGATTATGCGTGCGCGGTGTGGGCCAGCTCGGCGCCGACGTTCACGGTCAACAATAGCGGCGGATCCACCGATTGCGGTGTCGCCGGATCGTTCGTGATCGGGGGCACGTATCGGTACGGGCCGAGTACGCCGCCACTGTCGTCGCAGGCGCTCTACGCGCAGTCGATCGGGTCGATTTCCGATACGTTCGCGGTGTCGGCCCAATGGTAAGCCGTTTTGCAAAATGGGTGATCTGGGCGGCGCTACTCGTCTGCCCGGTCGCATGGGGTCAGCAGGCGGGACCCGCTTTTCCGCCGGGCGGGTTCTGCACCACCTATACGACGTCGACCAGCATCACGCTGCCGTCGTACGCAAACCTCGTCGATGTGCAGCTGGTCGGTGGCGGCGCGTCGGGATCGAGCGGCACCAATTGCAGCGGCGGCACGCCGTGTTCTGGCGGATCGGGCGGAAGCGGATCGTATGTGGTGGAAAGCGGGTGGATGCCGGCCTCGGCATTCACCGGATCGCAGACCATCACTGTGGGCCTTGGCGGAGCGGCTCCTACGGCTGCAGGCCAGGCCGGCAATTCGGGCGGCACGTCGTCGGCGCTCGGTTTTTACTCGTATGGCGGGGGCGCGCCTTCGCCTGGCGCAACCAGTGCCAATTCGGCGTCCGGGTCCACCGGATCGCCGTTCATGGTCGGCAACGCCGCATCTGGCTCGACGCCTGGCGCGACCTCAGGGGCCGGAAGTATTGCGGGCGTGTCGGCGGCCAACGGCACGCAGCAGAATCAGTCTTTTCAAGGCGCGGTCGGCGGTGGCGGTGCTGATGCGTCGGCGTCCTACCGCGGCGGCAACACGGTATCGGGGCCGGCCGGTGGCGGCAGTGGTGCGGGACTCGGGGTAACGCAAACGCAAACGGCCGGCGGCCAGGGCGGTAATGCAAATTCCAACTCTGGCGCGGCCGGGGGTGCCACGGCAGGGGCGAACGGAAGCAACGCCTAGACGGTTGCAAACCAGATCTATGGCGTGGGCGCGGGCGGTGGTGCCAACAACACAGGCGGCGCAGGCGGCAATGGGGGCACCGGGGCCGGCGGCAGTGGCGGCGGTGGCGGCGGTGCCGGATCGACGGCGGGCGGGCTTGGTGGCGCGGGCGGTGGTGGCGCGGTCAAAGTCTGCGTGGCCGTGTAATTTCGCGCAAAATCCCGATATTGAAGAAAGAGCCGCCCGCACGTGGATATTCAAATTCCAGATTACGTTTGGGGTCCTACAGGCGTTCTTCTTTCGGTTTTTGGCATCGTCGGCGGATTGTTGAGATACGGCGCGAGAATTGCCGGCTGGGTCAATCGGGCGGAAGAGGCTTACTTGCCCGCAAAGGCCAGGGTGGATGATGAGGGCGTGCTGGCGCTCGAGCGGCGCATGTATTTTGATCGGCTGGAAGTGGAAAAAAGGCTTGATGCCATGGAAAGAACCTTCGCCACCAAAGAAGAACTGGCAGCCGTAGAGGCGCGCCTGAGTAGCTCTGTGGGCGATTTGCGCGGGGATGTGCGCGACCTGGGGCGCTATCTGGCCGAAAGCTCTCGGCAGACAAACGAGAATCTTCATCGCTTGATTGGTGACGTGGCGGAAATTAAGGGGCATCTAGGAAAAGGCCAATACAAGCAGGAAGGATAACCTACCGCATGTTAAGCAAGATTATCGGCTGGGTGCGCCAGCCAACAACGATAACCGGCTTGTCGGTGCTGCTCGCGACGATCGCCGGCCTGCTCCAGCATGTGACCGATCCCGCCCACGGCATCACGTTGTCGCAAGGCTTGGTGCCGCTGATCGGTGCGCTTACCGCGATCGTGATGCCGGATAATTCCGGCGCGCAGGCCGGCGCGGTGAAGGTGGCCATCGATGCGATGTCGCTGGCGTCTGCCAATCTCAAATCGACGGCGGCCGCGGTTGCCGGCAGGGCTGTTTCGGTTTTGCTGCTGGCGGGCGTGATTTTCGCGGTATCGGCCTGCGCCAATCAGTCGGGGCAGAGCTTGGTGGTTTCCGGCACGAATTATGCGGTGTCCACTGTGGATGGCGCTGAGACGGCACTGACGGCTGCCGAGAACATTGCCGCGGTGTATGTGAAGCTGCCGCTCTGTCCGCAGCCGTCGGGGCAGCTGTGCAGCGATCCTGCGGTGTCGGCGAAGCTCAAGCAGCTGGGGGCTACGGCGGATGCGGACCTGGCCAAGGTCAAGGCAGGGGTGGCTGATGTGACGATCCTGGTGGCGGACATCAATGCGCTGGCATCGGCCACGCCGGCGGTGACCGCAGTTTCGACGGCAAAAACCTAAATAAAAGGTTTTTGCTTTTTTTCTTCAAAAAAGATGTTTCCGCGTGTTCAGCGCGAAAGGAAAACTGCATGGCACATGTCTACGAAGGCACGCCGGACGGCCGGCAATCTGACGAAGCAATTGCGGTCAGCCGGTTTCGTCCGAAATACCGGGCGCTTACCGATGATGAAAAGCAGCTGCACGACGCGCTGAAGGACAAGGGTCAGGAGCTTGAAGGGCTGATCCTGAAGGTGAAACCGGGGCGCTATCGATCGTTGGGCCTGACGGCCTTGGAAGAAGCGATCATGTGGACGGTGAAGGAACTCACTTCGTAGCAAAAGTTTTTTGGTTTTTTTCTTCAGAAAAGAACATCGTTCGTCACTTCACTCTCACTTCTGCACTGCAAAGGAAGACACATGCCCGCACTTACTCTCGTCCCCCTCATCGAGCAGCTCGTGGAACTCGGCCTGACGGTGGCACCCGAAGTCATCAGCGCAGCCCAGACCGAGCTGTCGCTGTTCGCCACATCGTCAGCGCCCACGGCCGAGCAGCAGGCGGCGATCGACGCGGCCTATGCGCAGGCCTCATCCGGATTGCAGGCCGCCCAGCCGTCGGCCGCGTAAATGTCGGAAAGCGCCGAGGGCCTGGCCGCCGACTTGGCGGAGAAGGAAGAGGGCTTCAGCGCCACGCCCTACCGGGATGCGGGTGGTTTGTGGACCTATGGCTACGGGTCCACCCGCGATCCTGACGGGCGGCCGGTGACCGCGGACACGCCGCCGATCTCGCGGGAGGATGCGGACAAGCTGGTGCAGCGGGACATGCGGGCGGCCTTCGATGCGGTGCGCGGCGATGTGACGGTGCCGCTCACGCCGCAGGAAGAGGCCGCTCTGGCCGACTTCGCGTACAACCTGGGCGCCGGCAACCTGAGGGGATCGACGCTGCTCAAGATGCTGAACAGCGGCGACTTCGCCGGGGCCGAGCAGCAGTTTGCCGTTTGGGATACTGTCAACGGGCGCGTGCTGGCAGGCCTGGTGCGGCGGCGGACGGAAGAGGCGGCGCTGTTTCAGAAGGGCGTTGCCCAGATGGCAGCAGCGCCGCCGGCCGATCCCGTCGATGTGGCACACCAGGAGGCCTCGGCCGATCTGCAGGCGGCTCGGCCGACAGCATAATTCCGTGGGTTCGGCACACTTCCGGCGTGTGCCGACCCAATGCACCGCGCAGACCGTTTTAGGTGCCGCTTGGTGCGGTTTTTGCGGTCTGGTGCGCGGCGATTCGCACCTTGAAAAAGCAGCGTATTTTGCAGTTTCAGGGCGGTGTGCGAGCAGGCCACAGAGGCTTTCAAGACCGCTGCCTTCAGCCACTCGGCCACCCCTCCTACGCCCGAAATCACTGGCCTCTCCTTTGACCAGTGTGCCTTCTGTCTTCGCTATGTGCCGAGTTCATGTGCCGTTTCGCGGCCTCGGCCTCCTGCTGGGTCAGGTAGCGCAGGTAGATTTCGGTGGTGCTGACCGTAGTGTGGCCAAGATGCGCCTTCAAGTCGTAGATCGAGCCGCCGGCGCGCAGCCAGCGGATGGCAAAGCCGTGGCGCAGATCGTGGATGCGAAACCGCCGCAGCGTGCGGCCGGCCTGCGCCTCGGCGTAGATCGCGCGGCCCATCACCTGCTGAAAGCCCGTGCTCATCTGCACGTACGCGTCGCCGTCGCGGGTGCGAAACACGTAGGGGCTGCGCAGCGACACCACGGCCTCGGCCAGGATCGGTCCCACGTCGCCGCCGGGTGTGCTGAAGGCGATCGTCCGCGGCGTGGTCTTGGTGTCGGTCAGCGTGATCGTGCGGGCCTCGTGGTTGATCGCCCGGCGCTGAAGGTGGGTGGCCTCGTGCAGCCGGCAGCCGCTCGCGTCGAGGAAGCGCAGGATGGCCTGCATGCCGGCGGGCGCGTAGGACAGCACGGTGCGCAGCTCGTCGGGCGTGGGCGGCTCGAACACGCGGCGGGGTTCGGCGCAGATCGAGCGGTCAAACGCGCGGGCCGGATTGCTGTCGATCCATCCCCACGCGCAGCACGCAGAGAGCAGGCGGGAGAGGGCCGTCAGATCCCGGCGGATGGTGGCGTTGCTGACCGTGCCGCTGCGGCTCGACACGTAGTCGGCGATCTTGCGGGTGGTGATGTCGGCGACGCGCAAATGGCCGAAGCTCGGGTGCAGCATGGCGATGCTGGCCAGGTAGCGGCGCTGGACCGCGGGCTTTACGGCGTGGGGGAGCACTTCGGTGTCCCAGCGGATGACGGCTTCCTGCCACGTTTCACCGCCGCCTTGGGTTTGGCGCTCGAGCTCGGCTTTCCAGGCGGCGCGGGCTTGGATCGCTTCTTGAAGATCAGCTGTTCGTAGGCTGCTGCGATACTCTCGGCCCTGGATGACGACGCGGGCCCATAAGAACGGGCTGCGGGCGTTCTGATAGATGCCGGGCGGCAGGCGCCGGCGGGGGCTGCGCTTGGGCATTGGGCCGACTCCAGTTGGTGTAGCCAAGCCTCGATCCTGGCCGGGTCGAATGTCCAGACATGGCCGAGCTTGATGGCGGGGATTTTGCGCGCTTGGGCCATGGCCTGGACCTGGCGCACGGTCAGGCTGGTGCGCTGGGCGACCCATGTGGCGCGGACGCGGTCAGCCATCGGCCAACACCCAGGAATCCGGCCCGGCCTCCCGGATCACGCGGCTGGCGACCATCTTGCGCACCCGCGCTTTTGTCAGACCGCCGTGCTGGCCCACGTAGGCGCGTCGCGTCCGACTGTCCCACCTCAGCACGCCGCCGGCCCGCATCAGGGGCAGTACGGTGCGCCAAGCCGCATCGTCGGCGTCGGAGTTGATCTGGGCGGTTGAGAAGCCGGTTTCGTTGGTCATTGTGTCACACGCAGCAGATCATTGGCTTGCTTCATGGCGACAAAGCGCAACTTTTCAACGCGAGAATACGGTTCGCTGCCCCATATAAAGGCCGGCAAACATTCCTCCATCACGTCGAGCAGTTCACGAAGCAATTCATTGCGCCGCTCGATGTCCGCATGCGCCGCTCGAAAAGCCTCCGCCATCGCATCCGCGTGTGCGCCGCTGATCGGGCCGAGGCGGTTGTCGATTAGCTGCGCCCATTCGAGCAGGGTTCGGGGTGAGGTGACGGCCTGCTCAGTCACGATCGTCCTCCCCGCAAAGCGTGCATTGATGGAAGGATGAAGTGCAGCGGCCACACGGCGGATTGATGTGGCATGAGCAGCAGCTTTCTTCCGGGTAGGCAATCACCACGGACGATGGCGCCTTGCAGGCCGGGCAGTCGCCGCCCTCTTCCCACTCTACCGACTTGCAAACGAGCGGAGCGGGCTGCGCAAATTTCCTGGCGATGAAGTCGAAGCTCATCCGCTGAAACCCTTCAGGTCTTCGAGCGCCCTGACTTGTCGAACAATGTCCGCATTGCCAGCTGCCGAGATCGCGTTTTTCAGCGACTGCTCCATCAGAAAAATGCCGGGCGCCATGTTGACGTTTGGCAGGCCCATGCGCTGAACCTCTCGCGACTGCTCAAGGAGTTTGGACACGCGAGCTATCTGCTCGGCGAGCGCGCCGGGAATGGTTTGCTCGGTCACTCCGCATCCTCCCTGGCCGCAATCATCTTCAGCCGGATGCAGACCGTGGCGGCCGTGCGAGGATGGCCAAACCGCCAGCCGCACGCTTGGCCGATAAAGGCGTGGGTGCACCCGTTCTTGCGCAGCTCCTCGATGTAGGCGTCCTCTTCCTGCGAAAAGGATTTCAGCCGCACACCCTTCCTCACGCAATCGACGTTGCGAGGCGATGGCTGACGCAGGCCGTTGGTGGCCAAAAACAGGTGAATGCTGGAAACGCTTGGGCCGGGAATGCGCCGGGCGATCTGGGCGGCATTGAGGTTGCGCTCGGCCAGGGTTGTGATCTTTTCCTTGAGCTGAGGGGCGATCGTCATGTCGAAGCAACACCAATAGCTTTGGGCGTGCCGTCAGCCCAAATCGGCGAGCAGCTAAACCCCGACCGGTGGCCAGCATGGGCGGGCAGCTGGCAATATCTGCAAACCTTTTCTGCGGCAGCCGTTCGCAGCCTTATGCGAGACAGGGGAAGCTTGCAAAATCCGTTGCCGCCGTTGCGGGGCTCAAATCGATATTCGTTTTCTTCATCGGGCGCCCCCTTATCGATGAATACTAGCGCTTTGTTGCCGTCGAGACGCACGACTATGGCGGGAAAATCCGCCCAAGCGACGTCTTCTCCGCCGCCACCTTCAATGGTCCTCACCCAGACCGCGTCGCCAACTGAAAAACGGTCTTTGCGATTGGCACAGCGCCATTTCACCGAAGTGATCATCAAGCCCTTTATCTTGATGGCCAATGCGCTGCGGTGCTCGCAATCGTTATGCTGATGCACGCAGCCGGCGCAGGTCCGATAAATGGTCATGCGGCAGCCTTCGCGCGATCGCGCATTTCCGGACCCATGACGCGGCAGACGCCGATCACCGCCTCGCACATTTCCACGTCGAATTGCCCGATGTGGCACAGCTCCGCCGGCATCTGCAGGCGACGGGCCAGCTCGGCGTACGCTTCGTTGCGCGTCATGTAGCCACGCTTCCAGATCGGATCGAACTCGCGGTGCGCCGTTTCCCGCGCGCCGCGCAGCTCGCCGTTGGCCAGAGTGCCGAAGGGCTTCTGCGTGCCTCGATGGCAGCCTACGCGGGCGTCGCAGGGCAAGCAGGCCCAGACGGGGCCATAGTCGCGGCCGCCATAGATCGCGGCGCTGGAGGCCATGAACGTCGCGGGGTTGCTGCAATAGGGGCAGAGCAAAGGGGCGCTTTTGTCGCGGCCGTGCTTCATCCTGCTGTGCTGCCGGAGGGCGTCCTGGCTGCCAAAAACCTTGCCGCAGATGCGACATGCCAGCCGGATCGCGCTCATGTCGCAGGCCTTTCGAAAACGCTAAACACCCGCACGCGATTGTTGAAGCCGCACATGATCGCCACCGCGGCCACAAAGCGCACGCCGGCCGGTGGCGATGGCAGGGCGTAATGGATGATACCGACACGGCCGCCAGGCGGCACAGCCTCCAAGCCTCGCCGCAAAATGGCATTCGGTGCCGGGTAGTTTTTTGCGCCAGGCGCATATTTCTCCGCATCGACCTCGCTGTAAGGCGGATCGGCCAAAACGGCTTTGAAGCCCGAAGGGTAGCCATCGCGTGCGTCCGAAATAATGTCCGGATTGACCAAGGGATCCAGGTCGAGCGTCGCATCATTCGGCCCGAACCCGCCGCGATAGGGATAGTGCTTTGCCATGCCGCCGCAGACGTGCAGCACCGGCTCTTGGATGGTGGCGCCCAGCAGAGCGCGAGCGCGTTCCGGGAAACCGCCCAGATAGGCGCCATAGTATTTTTGGCCGCCCTTCAGCTTTGCTCGGGCTAGAAACCATACGTCAGTGATCGGACGGTATGTCACCTCAGCGCCCTCCGAGCCTCGGCGATGGCAGCGTTCAGCGCGGCCGCCCGGGCATGGCTGCCGCCGGCATCAGGGTGCGCCGCCACGATCTGCCGGCGATAGGCTGCCTCGGCCTCAGCCAGGGTCGCAGGGCTGCCGAGCACGGTGCGCCAATCATTCACCACCATCGGCGCCGGCAGAGCGCTGTAGCCGTTGAAAGCCTGCTCTATGCTGCCGACGCCCCATCTCTCCTGTGCCCGCAATGCGCCGATGTGCGCGGCGATCGCGGCCAGGTTGCCGGCGACGGTTTTCCATTTGTCGCAGGCCAGCACGATCGGCCGGCCGCGCAGGCGGAAATAGATGGCGGCGCCGGGATCGTCCGGCGCCGGCGCGTTGGCGCGCAGCTGGCCATCGGCGCGCAGCTCCATGTTTGTGCTGAGGGTGACGTATTGAGCGCCAAGGATGTCCAGCTCGTCGGCGAGGCGCTTGCGCGCATCGACCACGCGGATTTCCGTACGGCTTTTCGGGCTGTAGGCGGCCGTGTCTGCCGACGTGAAGCGGGGCGCCTTTCTCTGGCTTGCCGGCGTGCGCGGCCAGCCGGGCGGCCAGGTCAGGGGGAAGGCCGCGGCGTCAGACATGGAACGCGCCCCATCGGACTAGCACACCAGAAAAAACCGCTACATCTGGATGCTCGGCGCGCCAGAAAGTCAGCATGTCCAGCCAATCGGCGAAGCCGTCCAGGCGAGCGAAAAAATCCAGATCGCGAGATTTGGTGTAAAGGACGTTGGTGGCGGGAAAGTCTATCCAGTGGTCGCGCAAATTTATCGTCAGCGGCGCCACATTTTCGCAGGTTGCTCGCCCGATCAGCTGGCATTGCTTCGTGCGCATCCCGGTGTAGAGCTGCATCTGCTCTCCGGGCCGCGCGTGCCGCTTACGATCGGCGCGGATCGTCTGGCATTTGGTGCCGGCCAGGATCGGATCGACAAAGCGGCGGCGGAACGAGTAGGCGACCACTACGGCGACTCCATCACCAGCTTGAGGATCGCCGTCATCACCGCGATCTGGCGGTCGGCGATGGCCTGGTTCATCTTCCGCTCGGCGACCCGGCGGCCATAGACCGTGCGGCGCATGGCGATCTCGCGCTCCAGCTCGTGCACCATTTCGCGCTTCGTAATTACGTCGGCGAACATGTCGGGCATCGGCGCTAGCTTTTCCGACGGCGTGATTTTTGCCGGCTTTTGCGCGGTTCAGCGCAGGACTCGCAGCGGCGGGGATAGCCGGGCACTTCAAATGCGTCGTCGGCCGAAAGAACGTCATCCATCCACTCGCCACAGACCTCGCACACGAGGCCGTCCAAAACGTCGTCTGCCGCCTCGCCCATGATCAGCCGCTCCAGACGTTTTGTGCGCCGAGGCCGGCGACCAAGTGCTCGATTTCTTCTTCGTCGGAGTAGGCAAGCTGGTGCGGCGTCAGAACCTGCTCGCGCTCGACATACCAGCCGGCGGCTTTGGCCTTCTCAAACATTTCGTCCTTCATGTCGCAGAACTCGCGAAGGGCGGCCTCCATCTTTTCAATGTAAGGCTCGTCGCGATAGGTGCGATCGAGGAACGGCGGCATTTCGGGATGATACGAAAATCTATCGATGAAATCGAAACCGCCGATCAGCATCTGGCCCTGAACCTGCGGTTTGTAATCGGTGCCAAATCCGTCCAGCAGATACTCAAGGTGCGTGGTGGGAAAAGGGCACTTGAACTCGCACGCGCCATTGATGCCAGACAGCAAACGGTCGGGCGACGCGCCCATGCGGCCATCGTCGGACGTAATAAAACCGACCTGGCGCGTCTTTACGCCCTGGGTCAGCTCATACATTTTGACGGCCTCTGGCTCCAGCTGCTTGCCGCGCTCGATCGCTTCAATGCCGGCCAAATCATCCATCGGCCGGTTGAGCAGCATTTCGGCGACCAGCTTGATGGCATAGCCGCGCGCCTGCTTGGACAGCTCGCCCTTGGCCGGCGTGATGATGCGTTTGAACTCGCTGGCCGTGGGCCGCCCTATGCGGAGCGCAAACCACTCGGCGGAGCCTTGCTCGACGTAGTGCTCGATCATTCTGGCATTTCCGCTTTGTTCACTGCCATGACAATGCGAAAGCAGAGGCGGAGGTCTCGCTGTTTGTCTGCCGCGCCATCTGTCTCGACCGAGATTTTGCGCCCGTTGTTGGTCATAATGTGCGGATAGGGGTCCGCCACCAGCAACCAAGGAACGTCGAAAGGCTGATCATCGCTCACCGCGGCAGCTCCACCGGATCGCGCGGCTTGGCGACCTTGATCGCGTTGCGGGCCTTGGCCAAATCCTTGACCTGGATTTCGTTGACCGATTGCACGCCCATGAAATCCAGGAACGCATCGACATTGACCTTGCGCTTGACCAGCTCGGAGTTGATCACGGTCACCGTGTCGTCGTTGATGAATTCCTGACCGCCCTTCACGCCGTCGTCGTCTTCGCCTTCGGTGACGATGTTCAGCAGCATCGTGGCGGTGTAGCGCTTGCCGTAGCTGAACGTGGACCCGTAGCCTTGCAGGTTGTTTTTTCCGCCGCTGGTGTCGAGCGGAAGCGGGATCGAGGCCTCCTCGGTGTGGCCGCCTACGTGGATGAGCTTGCCGGTCACCAGCAGGCCGCCGCCCTCGCCCTGTCGGGGCTGGCACTTGAAGGTCAGAGCAAACCCTTCCGCGTCCAGATCGGGCTTGATCGCCTGCATGATGTCTTCCCAGCGCGCGAACTTGAACGCCGGCCGCTTGTTGCCCTGCTTGTCCTCGTAGGAAACCGTGCCGTCTTTCTTGATGGTGGGCAGCTTGCCGGCCAGGCGAGAGAAGGCCGCCGCGAATTCCGCCTGCGCCTGCTTGGCCTCGATGCGCTCATTCATCGCAAGAAGGGCCTGCATCTTTTCGACATTGACCGCCGGATCGGAGGCCGCGCGCGCGATGATGGCCAGCATGTTGGAGGCGGGCGCCGGCGCGCTTTCGGCCGGCTGATGCGTCACCAGCTCGGAGGCGGGCGCATCGGCCGTGTCTGGCTGCGGCTTCGAAATCTCATTCATCGGCCACGTCCTCGATCGGCGCCTCGGCCGCCTGGACGTTCAGCTCCGCAAGCCAGCCCTCGAAGGTTTTGGCCAGCGCACCCACCAGGGCCTTCGCGTGGCCGTTGTCGTACTCGAGGACCAGGCGACCCGAGGGATGGCCGATGGTGATGTGCGAGTCGTCCTTGTTGACCAGGGCCAGCAGCTCACGAACCTTCTTCAGCTCTTGCCAAAGGTCGTAGGCTTTTTCGAGTTGTTCGGGTGTCACGTGCGCTTCTCCTCGACGATGCTTTCGATGGCCAGGCGCGCCTCTTCCTGGGTCGCGGCCGAGCTGGCGACGGTCCATGCGCTGGCGGCGTCGGCAATGCGCCACACGCAGAAACCAAATCGGCCATCGGTGCGCCGGCTGATCGTGAAGCGCTCGCCGGTGTGAAAGCGGCCGCTGCAGATGACGTGCTCGGTAATCCACTCGTGGGACGACGGCGCGGCCGAGGCGGGATCGGGGAGGATCATGGGGCGGCGCAATCCATCAGTTGGCGGCGCTGAAGATGGCGCGCGACGGGTAGACAACGCCGCGCTGGCTGACGAAAAAATCCACTGCCAGAACACGGTCGATGGTGCGCGAGCGGGCCTCGGCCTTGTGCTGCGCCTCGGCCAGCGCACAGAGCCGATCACGCTCGGCAGCATCGTCGCGCATAATGGCCTCGAAGGCGGCCTTCAGGCTTTCGCCGGCAAATTTTGGATCGCCTTGCATCATGCGGCCATTGCCCTCGGGTAATAGGTCGCCGCGATGTGGCGCGATAAGGCCAGCGGGATTTTTGCGATCATGGCGCTGGCCATTTTGCGGCGAGGCGAAGCGCTCGGAAGCCCGCAGATGCCGTTATCGAACCATGCGACACCGCTGCCGCCCTGCTTGATGCCTTCAGCCGGATTGGTCCATCGCACCATGCCGTGCTGCGATTTTCCCGTGGCGCGATCGTAGGGTGCGCCTACACCCTTTCTAGCCCCTCGATTTTGGCTGTTCGAAATTGCGAACCAGCTTCCCGGGCCATGCGCGGTGCCGTCAGGATTGAATTTCTGCTGCCCGCTCAAAACAATCGGCATCAGCGCCGGCACGTCACCCCACAGGTAGAACGAACCGAACGACCAGCGCGCACGCCCCACCCACTTTTGCGCGCCGCGCACGTTCTCCACCACCATCGGGATGTGCCGGCCGGCGGCCGCGCAGGCTTCGCGCTGAATGCGGAAACATGCCTCGAACAGTGAATTGTCAGGCGGCGGCAGGGCCTTTGCACGCGACCACGGCATGGCGCGGTAGCTGTAGGCCTGACACGGCGGCGAGGCGACGATCAGGGCGGCTGATTTGAATTGCGAACCGTGCAGCGTGAGCACGTCCTGAAGCACCAGCTGCGCGGGGTATCTGTGTTCGCCGTAGCAGTGGCGCTCAATGTCGAAGCCGATGACGTCGTAGCCTTCGGCGAGAAGGCCTTCCGTCCAGCCGCCCAGGCCGCAGAAAAGGTCGATCGCGAGCGGGCGCATCACGTGTTGCCCGCCCGCTTCTCGTGAAACTCGCGCTCGGTGTGCGCCCAGTCGCCCACGGGCTGGCCGATCTTGACCAGCATGACGAGGCGCACCGCGTGATGGCCATGGTAGCGGCCGTGCAGCTCGGCGATGTAGCCGCCCATGCCGATGCGTTCAAGCGCGGCACGGGCCTCGGTCACATCGCGCTCGGTCAGGGCGTGTCGGCCGATGATCACGTGCCGGCCGTCGGCGTCGAGCAGGATCAGGGTGCGCTCGCTCATGGCGCGTAACCCAGGGCGCCGGCCTGCATCAGGATCACGCGCGCGCAGGTCAGCACGTAGATCGTGCAGCAGGCGCCGAAGACGAATTTAAAGGCGATGAGCTGGATCCGGGTGAGGGTGGGCATCACACACCCTCCGCCGCGACTGCTACAGTTTCGGACGCCTTGGCGTCGTGAGCCTCGAAAGCGGCCCGGATAGCAGTGTGATCCGAAACGTCGTCATAGCTCACAAACTCCATGCGGTAGCCGTCCGGATAGTGCTCGCGAAACGTTTCGTGTCTGTCGGGGCGGCTGCCTTCCAAAATCCCCAAGTCGTGCGGCATGTATTCTTCGTCGGAGCACACATGGCCGCCCAATATTTGGCCGTCCTGCGATATCAGAACGCCACTGAGCCAGTCTCGCCACCCGCCATTGTTGAACCCAAAAATGACCGGCAGTTCTTCAAGCGGCTTGCTGTGCGGGTTGAAAACCGCATATCCGCGGCCCGCGACCGATTGCAGATGTTCCGCCAAATAGCGGGCGGCCGCTTCTGGAGTTGTCATCAGCAGCGCTCCCCCTGCATGTTGCGCAGGCGGGCGCGATCGGCGACTATGCGGCGGCGGATCGCGCGCAGCTCGCGGCAGATGTCGCGGGCTTCTTGCCATTTCCTGTCGAAAACGTACTGCTCGATCACCGCCGCGTACTGCTCGACCAACAGGTGACGCGGCACGGCCTGGCCGATCAGGTGCCGGGCGGGCGAGGGCTGGCGGGACAGTGCCCGGCGGAGCTTGGCGCGCTCCTGGACCATCCAGCATTGATCCGAGTGCAGGCGCGATTCGACGCAGGGGCGGCTGTTGGCCAGAGCGGACATGAAGCCGCCGCACTCGGCCCGGTCGGCCGGATCGGCCATGTCGAATTTCAGGACGTTGAAGGCGTCGTCGCCGATGAAGGTGGGCATGGCTAGGCCGCCTTCTCGATGGCGGCAACCGAGGCCTCGACCTGCTCGGCTTCGATCTTGGTAATGAGGTCAGTCAGGCGGTCACGCAGCGCGCGTGCTTGGTCCAGCGTGAACCCTCTCCGGGCATACACCGTGTCGATGCCGCCGGATTTGATCTCCAAGCAAACCGGATGGCTGAGAAGGCTCGTGCCCGTGTAGCGGTAAACGGCGAAGTCGGGATTGTAAGCCATTTTACGCGGCCTCCCCGACGATGCAGTGCAGGATGCAGCCGGCGCGGCGAATGAGGCGGCTGGCGCCGGTGTCGCTAAAGCCGAGGACTACGGTGCGATCTGCCTTTACGGGCGCGGCGTGGTAGGCGACCTCGGTGCCGGCGCCGTCATCGATGACGCGGAACAGGCGACCGTCATTTGTGCGGACGATGGTGGTGGACACTTGGGTTGCTCCTGCCGGGGTGGCGATGGAGCAAACGTTAGCCAGGAAATCTGGCATACGTCAATAGGAAAAACCAGAAAATCTGGCAAGCAAAAATGGCGCGTGCTACGTCGGACGGGTCAGGGTTGGGAAAGGTGCCATGAGCCAGAGAGTGGAGGGGGCTGAGAGCCGGACCGTAGCTTGGAGGTCAAGCCGCGCGTGCGTGCGCATAGAGCCGGCCGAGTTTGTGGTCGATCTGCCGAACGAGGCGCGTAGTGGCGAAGGAAAAGCAGTGGCAGCCCTGGCTTCCGAGGAGATGGCCGAGATCAGGAGGCTTGCGGATGCTTCAGGGTTTAATTTGTTTGTATTCCTCCGCGAGCTGGAGCAACTCGGCGCGCCGTGCCTCCGTGCTCAAGTCGATGATGCCACCGCAATAGCAACAGGTGGTGTCGTCGTTGGCTACGAGCTCGGCGAGGGGCTGAAAGCTCTCCTTGCCGCATTGCGAGCAGGGAACGCGCACTCGAATGAAATCGAAGGCGGTGCCGGTCAGCGGTGACCGATCGCGCTTTTCGAAGAATGGCTCGCGTGCGTTCCTCGGCTCCTCGCCCACTGCGGCCCCGATCGGTTAAAACGCCAAGCCGGCTGGCTGTGTACAGCGCAGAGAGCGGACGCACTCGTCCTTAAACGGACAAGAGGTAAGGTCCTGAATCCCGGGATCGCGACAGGGCGAGCCGATGTTGCAACTACGATAGTCTGACACGCCACGCGCCCAGGCCTCCATTGGACCGTCGCCCAAGCCTTTGGAAAGCAGGCCGTCCGTCGCAGAGAGGTAGGCTTGGAACCTTTGGCCTCTAGTGCGCCATTCCTGCCGTCCGGCGGCGGTAGCCGATGAGCGCATAGCCTCGTAACTTACGCCAAGGCAGTAGTTAGCGTACAGCTGTCCGTCGGTTAGCGGCTGACAAGAAACACCTAAGTAATTCATGAATACAAGAAAGTAACTAGCTACTGCGTATACTGTGTATTTTGCACGCATTTTTTAATTCTTTACGTGATTGCTTGTGTCGTTCTTGTTTTTTCGAGGTTTTGACGAAATGCCCGGCATCCATTTGCGTGTTGGCGCGGCGCGTCGGGTTCGAGCGCCAGGCCGCGCCATTTGTTCGACAGAAATTGGAATTGCCAGAACTTCGGCCGTTGCCAGTTCTGGGTCTCTGCCGAGAAGTCTTGCCGTAAGGCGTATCGCGCGAGCCAGTTTTATGCCGTCGGGTATGCCGCGGTAAAACCAGTCAAGAGTCAGACCTTCCAAATCGCACAGCCTGATCAGAGCCTCTTCCGCTGGCATATTTTTCTCGTTTACCCAATTGTCGTACGTAGTCCTGCCGACTGCCCCCATGTGGGCGGCCATCTGACCGCTATCTTTGCCTAGTTCTGCTTGAACGGCGCGCAAGCGGCGGGCGACACCTGCAAGCAGATCTGGCGGCGTGTTTTTTTTCATACGCAAATAATGCCAGAATCGCTGGCACAAGCCTTGCGAGAAGTTCTGGATTTTGTCTCTTGCGCCAAGCCAGGAAATCTGGCTAGCGTGGAGCAATGGACGGTTCTGCCATCATAGACGCCCTCGGCGGCGATACGGCGGTGGCTCAGCTTTTGGGCCTCAAGCGTAGCGCCGTCTCGATGTGGAAGATTGATGGCATCCCGGCAAAGCACTGGCTGAGCATCTCGCGGCTACCGGTAGCAAAAGAGAACGGCATAACGATTGAAGCACTTGAGGCCTCGCGGAACGGCCGGGTGGCGGCATGAACGACGCGCAGGTCCGTATCTGGGCGCTCGAGCACGTCACGGCGCTGTCCGATCGGCCGTCCGACGTGGGCGCCCGTGTCAGAGAGGCCCAGCCGCTTGCGGATTGGCTGCTAGGGCGACTGCACGCCGCCAAGGCATTCCCGCGCGACGGCAAAGGCATCAAGCAGCCAAGCGCAAACGCAGGGACTGCTGCCGCCGAGGTCTTTTCTTTCGGCGGTGGCCAGCCGGTGAAGATCATTCTGGCCTTGGGGGGCAAGCACGAGGTCGCCAAGCTGACCGGCGCGCGTCCGAATGCGGTCGTGCAATGGTATCGCATTGGAATACCGTCAAAATTTTGGCCGAAGCTTGTCGAAGCCCGGCCCGACATTCTGAACTTTGAGCTTTTGTCAGGCACCAAAAGGGCCGCGGCATGAGCACTTTTGTGCGCCGGCGGTGGTCGCTGCGGCTGTTCATCCGGCGGCTGGTCGAGCTTGGCCGCGAGGCGCCGCCGCCCGGGTGCGTGGCGGTGGGTGGCATGCTGGCTACCGATCCGGATGCGGCGCTGATTGCGCTGCGCGAAGGCGCCAGGGTGTCTGGCTGCACGCCGCGAGCCGACCAATGAGCGCCGTCACGGGCTGTCCGACGGTCGAAGAGCTTGAAGCTCATCAGCGAGCTGGGAGGCCCGTTGGGCCGCTCTTAGCCAGAGGGCTCGTCTTGCGGTGTCCATGCCAGGATTTCCGCCCTGCTGCTCAAGCCGCGCCGACATCACGTGAAGCCGATCAACGATCTGATCCGGCTGGGCGTGGCCGTTCGTGATCATCGCGCTCAACAGCATGGTCACCAGGTCGTATGCGAGCATGCCGGCCGCGATTTCGTCGGTTGGATGTTCAGACATTTCGTCTCCTATCGGTTGGGTTGCGCTGCCGATAGTAGCTCCGAGGCCGGCGGTGTCGAAGCCCGCCGGCCTCAAGGTGCGCAGGCCATGACGCACGCGCCGTGGCTGGAACTTCTGGAAAAGCATGCGGGCGCAGAGTCGCTTGGCAGCAGTGCTGCGCCCGCCGTTTCGACCATGCCTTCACCCTCCGCGCTCTCCGCATCGCAAGATACGGAGAACGCCGCATGCCCGTCCTGGACAAAAAGAGCCAGTGTGAGACCGCAACAATGCTGACCGCCGAGGAAATGGTAGGCCACACCTATGCGGCCCATCGGCGCCTCGGCCTCAAGGCCAGCGCGGCGCTGGAAGATACCGCCAGCGCGCTCAGGCTCACCGTGCGGCATGTGCGTTCGGTGGTGCGGGAGGGGGTGCGCATCCGACCCGATCGGGCGGACGGCATCGCTGCGGCATACCGGCAGTGGCAGCGCCAGCATTTGGCGCGGATGGAAACGATCATCGAAAAAGAGCGCGCGCTACTGCTGCGTGCCATAGAGGGGCGCCATGGTTCAAATCATCAAGGCGTGGCTGACCTTCGCGGGCCTGCGCGCCCGGCGTCTGCTTCTGATGGCGTGGCGCTGAGGGCGCCCCAGGAGTCTCGCGGGGAGGGCGCGTGATGCTTTTGGCATGTCCGCCCCGCTCCGACACCGAAACCTCTTTCCCGTGAGGCGGTAGCATGGGACTTCGGAACAGCCCCTGGCCTGAACGGGATGAAGAGCTGCTGCGGCGCTGGGATGCGGGCGAAAAGACCGCGCAGATTGCCCGCGAAATGCACCTGACCAAAAACCAGGTGGTTGGCCGGGCCGGGCGTTTGGGGCGGCATCGCGAATCGCCGATCAAGCCGCTGCCGCCCGGCCAGGATTACGCGCCAAGGAAGGGCAGGCGGATTTACTCTCCGCCCAAGCTGGCAGACATCGTGTCTCTTGCGTCCGAGGCCATATCGGTGGCGCCCGCGCCCCCCCCGGTAATTCGCGCACTCCGGCCCTCAGAGAAGTGCGCTTGGCCGACGAGCCAGATCGGCTACGGCAAATACGTGTTCTGCGAAGAACCTGTGTACACCGACGAAAAAGGGCGCCGGCGGCCCTACTGCCAAAAGCATGCTGACATGGCGTACGGGCTGAAAAAGGAGGGCCACCGTGATACCGCAGCAATCGCAGCAGAATAGCGTGCGCACCGGCGGCCGTGGTGCGCCTGCGCTCTATCCGTTCCGCACCATGGAGGTCGGCGACTCGTTCGAGGCCACCTATCTCGACAGCAATCCGTTCTCGGCCAAGGCCTGCGCGTCGAGAGTGGGGCGAAATATGGGGTGGAAGTTTTCGTCCAAGCGCACCAAGACCGGTGTGCTGATCACGCGGGTTGCCTGACATGCGCGCTTCAACCGTTGGTGCGCCGAAAAAAAAGAGCCGGTGTGGCGGCACTTCACGCGCACACGGCTCCATGCGCACGCGGTTTGTCGGCACCGCGCATCATGCCGATTTAGACGCCGCTTCGCTGTCGCCAGATCATCCGGCCGTACTCGAGGGACGCACGATCTTCCCGACCCGCGTCAAGGCGGCGGGCGAGGTTGATCGCGTGCTGGTCAGCGGGCACAACAACGCCAAGCTCGGCGCGTTTGTCGAGACGGGCGCCTGGTCTGGCATGCCGATCCTCACGCTGACCCTGGAAGAGCGCGCGACATGCCCGCGCACATGCCACCACTGGCAAAGCTGCTTCGGCAACGCCATGCATTTGGCGCGCCGCCACCGGGCCGGCCCCGATCTTGTGGCGCAGCTCGACGAAGAGCTTCGCTTCTACGGGCGGCAGGATAAGGACGGCTTTGTCGTCAGGCTGCATGTGCTCGGCGATTTCTACAGCCTCGAGTACGTGAGCGCCTGGATCCGGTGGATGCAGGAAATCCCTGCTCTGCACGTGTGGGGCTATACGGCGCGGCAGCGCGGCACGCCGATCGGCAATTTGCTCGCCGCCATGAACCTTGCGTTTCCCGAACGCTGGCGGATGCGGTTTTCCGTGCCACCAGGCACGCCGGCCGCACCCATGCAGGTCACCACGATCTGGCGCGAGCCCGAGGCCGCGCGGGTGCCCGAGGGTTTGTCCTGCCCGCAGCAGCGCGACAAGTTCGCCACATGCGGGACGTGCGGCATCTGCTGGCAGGCCGGCAAGGAGCACGAGCGCATCGTGTTCACCGGCCACGGGATGAACCGCTTTAGAAAAAAAGAGGCCGCGTAATGCAGCGCGACTTCTTCATGGCGAGCCTGATTAACGACCGCGCGAGGCCCTGCGTGATGCTGGCTGCATCTATCACGGTGATAGACGGCCAGATGATGGGCGGTGGCGGCTACACCGCACAAGGCCTCTGCGCCATGTCGCTGGCCGAGCTTTGCCGCATGCTGCTGGCCGCGCGCGTGTCAGCCACGCACTTGCAGATTTTCGACTGTGCGCCCGGTGCGAGCCGTGTGCCGGCCATTTTCTGCAGCATCGCGGAAACCGCCGCGTGGCAGGAGCCCGAGTTCAAAACCCACCTATCAGGCCGCAAGAAAAAGGAACGCCCATGGCGCACGTAAACTCTGTGCAGCCGTGTTTGGCGTTGACCTTGGACTATGTTCAAAGCCGGCTGCACTACGAACCGACAACGGGCGAGTTGTTTTGGAAGCCTATGACGGACGGGCGGCGCGGTGTCGGATCGTGGAATGCGCGTTGCGCCGGCAAAATTGCTGGGTCGGTGAATAACGAAGGCTATAGGTCGCTGTCTTTGGGCGGCGGCTATTATCTTGCACATCGATTGATTTGGTTTCTTGAGGTCAAAAGCTGGCCGAAATTGAATATTGATCATGCTGATGGCAACAAGCTGAATAATCGATTTTCCAACCTGCGAGAGGCCACGCGCAGCGACAACGCAGGAAACAGCCTCGGGCACAAAAACAAGAAGGGCGACTTACCGAAAAACATTTATCAAATGAGTTCGGGACGTTTCCGCGCTTCAATTTTTCGTCTTGGAAAAGATCGGCACCTAGGTGTTTTTTCAACCTTGCTAGAGGCAGAAATTGCTGTTCGCGCCGCGCAGGTTGAGGCTTTTGGAGAGTTTGCTGTTTGCAATCGTTCTGCGTTGGCGGAACGCGGTGCCGGTTCGGAGGTATAAATGGCGCGCAAAGTAAAAGATGACATCAAGGAAAGCGAAGACGGTGGAAATGTTGCGCCGGAGGTAATTCAGCGACACTTCCGGAAAATCCACAAGATCGCGACCGACCTCAAGGAATTGTCGAGCGAGCTGCAGACGGCCTTCAAGGCGGCCAAGTCCGACGGCGTGCCGATCGACGCGCTGAAGATGGCGCGCAAGCTCCACAAGATGGACAGCCTCGAAGCCCAGCAGCTGCTCAGCCAGGTCGGCTATATCGGCCGCGTGCTCGGCATGCCGTTCGCCACCCAACTCAGCATGTTCGGCAAGGCGCCCGATGCCGAGGTTTCCGAAGAAGCTGCACAGGAACAGCGCAACTTCGATGCGATGGAGACCGGGCGCGCCTGCGGGCGGGATGGCGGCAGCAAGACTCTCAACCCGTACGAGCCGGGCACGCAGGAGCACACGTTCTGGCTGAAGGGCTGGACCGCCGGCGACGAAGCCCGCTTCAAGGCGGCGAAGTCCAGCGGCACGGATGTGAAGAAACCGAGGGCCAGGAAGGCGGCCAATCGGGTGACGGGCGAGGACGGGGCGCCGCTGCTGCAATGAGCAGTTTCAAGCCAACTCTGTGCGTGGATTTCGACGGCGTGATCCACAGCTATGAGCGTGGGTGGCAGGGCGGTGAAATCTACGGAACCGTCGTGCCCGGGTTTTTCGAGTGGCTGGAGCGCGTGCGCCACCGCTTCAAGGTGGTGATCTATTCCAGCCGTTCGAAAGACGATGCCGGTGTCGTTGCCATGAGCACGTGGCTGCACGAGCAGCGCAACGCATGGATAAAGGCTGGCGGCGAACGTCATCCGACCGAGCCTCTCGAAATCGAATTTGCGCACGAGAAACCGGCGGCGTGGCTGACGATCGATGATCGCGCCATCTGCTTCATGGGAAAATGGGACGCGCCGGAACTGTCACCTGACGCTTTGGCAGAGTTCAAGCCGTGGATGGCACGATGAGCGACTACGCACCCGATTACGCGGCCTCGCAGGCGTTGATCCCCGCGGCGGCCGCAGCACCGCAGCCCAAGTATGCGCTGGTCGAGATATTCGGCCATCGCACGCATTGGGGCGAAGTGCGCGAGGTCGAGGCCTTCGGCACGAAGCTGCTGGAGGTCGCCGACGGCGATACCGGCAAGCTGCACCGATACGGCGGCGCCTGGATCTTTTCGCTCACCGACCTGACCGCGGAGGAATATCAGGAACACTTGGCCGACGTGCAGGCGCGCCGGCTGCGGGACGCCGAATGCGAAGAGCGTCATAAACGTGATGCAATGGCGCTGTCGGCTTACGATTCGGAATTGCCGCTGTGATCCTGGCCATAGATCCCGCGCAAAATTGTGGCGTGTGCGCCGGCAAGCCCGGCAGCACGCCCTACGTCGGCCTTTGGAAACTGCCGATCACCGCCAAGCCGGGCGAGCAGCTGGCCGCCCTGCACGGCGCGGTCGCCGATGCGATCGTGGAATTCAGGCCCTCCAGGATCGTGGTCGAGGCCGACATCACGCTCCATCGCCGCAACCCCAGTGTGACCGCCTACCAGCAGATCGGCATGGTGGCCGTGATCGAAATGGTGGCCTGGATGCACGACGTGGACATGCAGATCGCCTCGGCCTCGGAAGCGCGCATGAAAATGCTCGGGCGCTCCAGGTGGCCCAAGAAGGGCGAATGCAAGATCGCCGTGCTCGACTGGTGCAAAGGGCAGGGCATGGACATCGTCGACCATAATGTCGCGGACGCCTACGTGCTGTGGCGCTACGCCGCGGCCAATGGCCGGGCCCGCATGCCGCTGTTTGAAAAGGCTGCGGCGTGACGCAGCTCTTTCCACGCACCGATACAGAGCTTGATGATCTGTATCGCAATGCGCCCAAGAGCGGCGACGCGGCGCAATGCATAAAATTCCTCCAGCGGGCAATTCACCCGACGGCCCTGTCGGAAGCTGCATTCTTTGCGCTCGGTGAGGCTGATAACCCGCCATACACCGAAACCATGATGCTGGTGGTCGCCATGGCCAACCACCTGAATTGGCCTTTGGCATGGGCCAACGCTGCGCTGCAGGTGGAATGGCACTCTTGTAAGGCCGCAGCAAGCAGCGCCATCGAGGCCGCGGAAAAGGCTGCGCGCAGGCTTATCTTTCAGCGTGCGCCTGGCGAACGCGTCCTGCACGCAGCCTTGGAACCTATAGAGCGCGCAGGCATCAATCTGCCGACAGACAGTGTTGTGGCGATGTGCCGACGCATAGCCCAAGGGGGAAACGTTGGCGCGCCACGTGTCAGAGCTCGATGACGAAATCTATGGGACGGGTCGGCGGCCGGCTTCTCAGCGGTCAATGCCATTGGTGCGCGTCGTGTCAGACAACGCCCAGCAAACGGCTCTTTACCGAGTCACCAAACCATGGTCGGAGAAAGACATTCCTCCTCGCCCCTGGATCGCTCCTGGCTATTTGCTGCGAGGGTCGGTGACAGTGCTCGCCGGACCCGGCTCGGCAGGAAAGTCCTCGCTTGTGGTTGCGTGGACCGCAGCGCACGCGCTCGGCGAGGAGTTCGGTCGATTCCGTTCCTATAGTCACGAGCCTATCAAATGCCTGTCCTACAACGTCGAGGATGACGCGGACGAGCTGCGGCGCCGCTACAGCGCCATGGGACGAAAATTTAATGCCACCCCCGCGCAGCTTCTCGAAAACCTGACGTTGGTTGGCCCCAACGAGCTAGGGACTCTGCTGACGATTGATCGCATGGGCGGTGTGCTGGTGAACACGCGGGCCATGGATGAGCTTGAGCAGATCATCGGCGACACCAAGCCGGAATCGATCTGGCTTGATCCATTCGTCGAGCTTCATGAAGTCGAAGAAAATGACAACACGGCAATTCGCGCCGTCATGGCGCGCTTCCGCAGCGTCGCCAAGCAGCACGCCACAGCCTTGGGCATTCTCTTCCACACCCGCAAAGGATCGGCCACGCCTGGTGATCCAGACCAGATACGCGGTGCCTCGTCGATCGTGGGCGCCGGCCGCATCGCTCTGACGCTGAACGTCATGACCAAGGAAGAAGCCGAAGAGCTGGGCGTGTCGGAAGATTGCCGCCGCGACTTTTTCCGTCTGGATGACGCAAAGAAAAACTACTCTCGCATCCAGGATGCGGAGTGGTTCGAGAGGGTGGAATACACCCTCGACAACGGCGATCGCGTCGCCGTTCCAAGCCCATGGTGCCCTACGGCGCTCGCCGTCGATCAGGCTACCTTGACGAAACTGGCCGCGCTTATCGCCAGGGGCTCGCCCATCGGCCCATGGTCCCCGCGGCTGGGAAAAGAACCCCGGTCCATTTCCACTGCGCTGCTTTCTCTCGGCATCGAATCGCGCTCTGCCCAGAAGCATGTGCTGACCCAGCTGAAGGCCTCAGGTCTGGCGGAAATCGGACAGTTCAAAAAAGGGGAAAGGGCGCGCGCGGATTGCCCGCAAGGCTACCGCACCGCCGAGTATGAACCCACGACCGTCCAGTGGTGGAGGGATGAAGATCATGCGTGAGCATGCGAAAATCTTACCACCGGGTTTTTTTGAGACGGTCAAAAACCCGGTGGTAAACCCGGTGGGAAAAACCGGTGATGATCGAGCTTCCGAACGATTTTTTCCTGACCTACAAAGACCAGGAATATCGGCCTATAGGCGTCGAGCCTTACACCAAGCAGGACGGCTCGCCCGGCATGCTTTTGGTTTGGTCGACCAACTGCATTGATTGTGGGGTGGGTTTTATCGCGCGAACCACGCGGGATTTCAGGTGGCCAACGAGGCGCTGCGAAAGGTGCAGAAAGCCGCGGCCCGTTCAATCAAAGGCCATTGCGGAGGATTTCTCCTTTGGTCTCTGACCCCTACGTCCGCGCCGTGATCGATCGGTTCGTCAGCCGCATCAGAACGCTGCGCTACCTCATGGGGTGGGGCGATGTGCCAGGACAGGCCGAGGCCATAACCGATCTGCAGGACGTTGCATGAACAAGCGGCAGGAGAGGTTTGTCCGCGAGTATTTGGTCGACACCAACGCGACCAAAGCCGCGATCCGTGCCGGCTACTCGCAGGCAACCGCTCACGCTATCGGTCACAAACTGCTGAAGGTTGCTGAAGTTGCCGATGCGATCGCGAAAGGAAACAAGAAGCTTCTGGACTTGGCCGACATCACCGCGCAGGACATCGTGCGCGAATTCGCGCGCATCGCGACACTCAACTTGGCCGAGGTTTTCGACAGCCAAGGCAAGATTCGCCCGCTGCACACACTGTCGGAGGATCAGCAGCGCGCGCTGGTCTCGGTGGAAGCCGTCAGGGGCGGCAGGGGCAGGCCGGGGGGTGTGATCAAGGTCCGGGCGCACGACAAGGTCGCAGCATTGACGCAGCTCGGGCGCATCAGGGGCATGTTCGTCGACAAGGTCGAGCAGGTGAACGCCAAGCCGATCACGCTGCTGATGGTGGACCGCACGGCGCCCGATGAGCCCGATTTGACGCATTCGGCCGAGCAGGCATCCGGTGGATAGCGCGATGACGGCGTGTCACAGCCTGATCAGTGCGACGGCGTCCTGGGCGATCGTGGCCGGGTTTGTGGGCGGGTATCTGCTGTGCGCGGTTCTGTGGGTATACGCGCACCGGATCGTCACGCGGCGGGATCGGGAGGCAATGCGGGCGCTGGTCGATGCCAACCGGCTGATCGAGCATCTGCGGGACCAGGTCAGGCGGTACGAGCTGGGAGGTGCGCTTTGATGCCCGATTTGGTTGAAACCTCCCTGCGCCAAATTTTGGCGATCACCTCACGCGACCACGACTCATTGCGGCAGGCGCAGGCCGACATGGCCACCATCCACGGCATCGCCGATCTGGCGCTGAGGGGGCGCGTGTCGGCAGCAGCGACGGTGCCGGTTGAGCGGAAGCAAGCGGAATGACCGAGGTCAGTGCCGCGGATGTGTGGCTGGTGCTGACGCAATTTGCCGAGCTGTGCGCGGTTTCGATTTTCGTGGTGGTGTTGGGCGTGTCTGGTATCGAGGCGGCACGACGGTGGTTGCGGCGTGGGTGAGGGGGATCGCATGGGTGTGCTGCCGCATGAAGCCGTGATCTGGCTGGTGGCCGGCATGGGCTGGGGGCTGTTTGTGGCCTGCTTCGCGGGTGTGTGCATCGTGATGGTGTTCATGCGTTCGCGGATGGCTGCAGAACCGGCCAGGCGCCCGCCAGCGCCCGCCAGCAGGCCGGCGGACGACATTGGCCAGCCCAAGCCTGCCAGGCGGGCGCGCGTGCTGTTTGTGCTGTCCAGGCAGCCGGCACGCACGGCCCCGGTGCAACCTGTTGTGGGTTTGCCGGCGGCCACGCCGATGCTGGCCCTGCCAGCGCCGCGGGACGGTGACGCGGTGGTCTGTGCGCCGAAGCCAGGCAAACCGCCGCGGCCGATGTTCGAAGCTTTGCCCAGGGTGCCGGAGCCGCTCGATCGGCGCCGTCGTGTGCTGAAGTGGTGGCCGGCCGACAAAGGCGGCTGGGTCGATCGCAGCGAGAAGGCGCCGGCAATGGATTTGCTGCCGCCAGAGCCGCCGGCGGCTGGGCAGGGGCGGGCGGTGGCGCCAGAGGCGGTGGTGACGCGCTTCATCGTCTATGACGGGCCTGAGGCGGGCCTGGAGGGCGAGCTGGCGGAGATCGAGCGGGTTGGCTTGCCGTCCGGCTCGGTGGATCACTGGGACTGGCTGGGGCTTGGTTTGTGATGGCGCACGTGCCGCACAATCACACGGTGTTTTTCTTCCGGACAGCCAACGGCGCGGCCGTGACCGTGGGGCGCAAGGGCCACATTGCACCGCCGGCCGTGCGTGCGGTGGCGGGCAGGATGGGTGGCACTGGTCAGGTGGTGATTCGCCATTTCGGGCCTGCGTTGTTCGGCAAGGCCGCGCCGTTGCTGGCGCTGTTCGACGAAAAGATCGGGTAGCTGTGCTGGTAGCAGTTGCTGGACCGAAAATTGTGTGTCTAGCGTCCGGCACGCCGTTTCGCGGGTAGATGGAGGTTTCGATGGCAGCTGACGATCATGGCCCGACCAGGCAGCGTTTCATGGAAGGCACCACTGGTGGCGTGATGAAAGGCGGCGATTTCGGGATCGGCGATCTGCCGGGCACCAAGCGGTATCCGCCGCCGGACAGCGAAGAAACGATGGGCCGCACGCTGAAGGACGGCGATCGAGGGTGTTCGGGCTGCATCGATGGCGGCCGGCGTTCGATGGGGGCGACGGCAGCACCCGACCATGGACCGCACCACCACCGGGATCCCATGGCCGGCGAGCGCGGCATGCGCCCGCATCACGTGAAGTAGGGCGCGTCCGGTGGTGGAAAAATACCAAGACGATCCGACGACGCCGAAGGGCGTGAAATCGACGCCGTTCCATGCGGGGGCGTTGGCCACCACGGCCGATGAAAGCGAGCACACGGTCAGCTTTCTGAAGCCGAGTGGCGATCGCGTGACGCACGTGGTGCCGGCCGATCACGGCTTGGTCGCGTCGTTTCAGCAGATGCTGGAGCAGTTCGAGGCCGACTTTGCAGGCGTGGCGGCGTGGTTCGAGGCGCAGAAGAATGCCATTGCCGCCAAAGTCTAGGCCTCGGGCGCGGATCGGGCAGACGTTGGCGGCGCCGAAGCGATAGCCTGTGCGGTGTTCGGTTGCAGATTGTCAAAACGAAGCGAACGTCCCGGGATCGGCTGGCGGTCTTTGCCGGGCGCACTATCGACGCCGACAACGGTATGGCGATGCACTGGCGCCAGTCCGCAGATTGTACCGTTATGGCGGCGAGGCGTGCACGGAGAGCGGCTGCGCAAAGCCGGTTAGGATAAACGGGCTGTGCGCCAACCATTACCAGCAATGGCGCCGCTCCAACGGGCTGAATGACAAGGCGCAGGAAGTTCGAACCAAGCGGTTTCGGGCTGCTAGGGAGAAAGAGCAGGAATCGGCCATGGGGCGTCCCCGGCCGGAAGTGTGCGAGATTTGCGGCGACGCGGGGTATGGTCGGAAGCCAAGCATAGTATTCGATCATTGCCACACGTGCGATGGCCCGAGAGGTTGGTTGTGCGATCGGTGCAACAAAGTTCTCGGTTTGGTGAAAGATGATGTGAATTTGCTGATAAAGTTGGCGGGTTATTTGGAGGGGCATAATGGCGCATCTAAACTCCGCTGCACGGCGGAACCTGCCCAAAAGCGACTTTGCTTTGCCGGGGAGAGGCAAGGGATTGGATGGCAAGGGATCGGGCGCATATCCGATCGACACGGCCAACCGAGCTAGGTCGGCTCTTTCGCGTGTGGCTGCCAACGGCACGCCGGCGGAAAAGGCCACGGTGCGCCGCAAGGTGCACGCTGAATACCCGGACATGAAAATGGCGCACCCGGTCAGCGATGAAATGCATCCGAGGGCCAAGCGCGCGCATATCTGAGGCCGGCGCGTGGTTCCCTTCAGCTACAAGGACGTGCCGACCGTCCTGCGCTTCTCCCGCTCCGACGCCTTCGTGCGCGGGCTGATGGGGCCGTTCGGATCGGGCAAAAGCTCCGGCTGCTGCTGGGAAATCCCCTATCGGGGCCTGCGTCAGGCGCCGCTCGTGGACGGAGTGAGGCGCACCAGGTTTGTCGTCGTGCGCAACACGTTCCGCCAGCTGGAGGACAGCACGGAGCGCACTTTTCTTCAGTGGTTTCCGCCCTATCAGTGCGGCGAGTGGAAGCCCAGCTCGCACAACTACACGCTGAAGGCCTTTCGCGCGGCCGACAATGAGCCATGCGCCGATATCGAAATCTGCTTTCGCGCGCTCGATCGGCCCGACCAGCTCGGCAACCTTCTGTCCACCGAATACACGGCCGCCTGGATGAACGAAGGGCGGGACGTTCCTTGGACCATTTGGGAAGCCGTGATGGGCCGCGTCGGGCGCTATCCCTCGATGAAAGATGGCGGCTGCACTTGGTCGGGGGTGTGGGGGGACACCAACCCGCCGGACACCGAATCGAAGTGGTTCAAGTTTTTCGAGGAAGAGGATCACCGCGAGGATATCGAGACGCTCAACAAGGCGCTGCTGGCGCGCGACCCCCGCGCCAAGCTGTTCACGCGCGACACGTTTGCCGCGGTCTTCAAGCAGCCGTCCGGGCTTTCCGGGGCGGCCGAGAACGTCAAGAACCTGCCGGCCGCCTATTATGAGCGGCTGGCGGTGGGCAAATCGAAAGACTGGGTCAAGGTCTACATCCACGGCGAATACGGGTTTTCGGTCGATGGGCGCGCGGTGTTTCCGGAATATTCCGACGAAATGCACTGTCCCGACGATCGGGCGAAATGGCCGAAGCTCAATCCGGAGCTGCCGATTTTGCGATCCTTCGACTTCGGGCTTACGCCGGCCTGCGTGTTCGGGCAGGAAACGATGGACGGCCGCTGGATCGTCACTGACGAGATCGTGGCGGACGGCATGGGGTTCGATGAGTTCTCCGACTACGTTCTGCAGTATTCGGACCGCAACATGCGCGGGTGCGAGTTCGAGGACGTGGGCGATCCGGCCGGCGGCCAGCGCCAGCAGACCGATGCCAAGACGTGCTTCGAGATTGCGGCGGCCAAGGGCATGCACATCAAGCCGGCGCCGCAGACCTTGCGCATCCGGTTGGAGGGCACACGCAAGCCCATGCGCACGCTCATCCGCGGCCGGCCGCAGTTCGTGCTGCATCCAAGGTGCAGGCGTCTGCGCAAGGCGCTGCTGGGGGGCTACCATTATCGGCGGGTGCATGTGTCGGGCGAGCGCTACGAGGAATTGCCCAACAAGAACGAATTTTCCCACGTGGCCGACGCTCTGACATATCAGGGTGCATGGCTGTTCGGGCGGTCGCTGCGCGAGCCTGAGGGCGGCCATGCATTCGGGTCGCACGATCCGCAGGGCGGCTTTGCTGATCTGTCGCGCAGCCAGGTGACGGGGTACTGATGAGCAGTCTGATTTTGCCTGCGCGGCCGCCGGTGATAGCGGCAGAGGATCGCCCGGACCGCGGCAAATGCCGCGACTGCCGGCACCGCCATATGGGCAACGGGCGGGAAGTCGAATGCCGTGCGCGCAGTCCGCAGGCGACGATCGTGATGGTGCCCGCACCGCCGCCGCATGTGAACCGGGTGGTGCCGCAAATCATCGCCTGCTTTCCGCTGATCGAGGACGGATGGTGGTGCGGCGAGTTCGTGCGCAGGATCGACGCGTGATGGGCGTGCGCCTTGATCAGGCCGGGCCGGAGCAAGAACGCCAACGGCTGTTGGCGGGCGACGAAATCAGCCGCGAGCAGGCTCTCGACGGTTTTGTGCTGCGAACGGACCTCGACGATTTCCGCGTGTGGGTGGCGATCTATCACGAAGGACGTTGGGTAAAAAAAGGCGGCCCTGCGCACCGTCGGTATCTGGTGGCCAGAATTGAGCGCCTCGACGGCGAAATCAAAGAAGCGGTTCATCGGCTGGAAATTCTGAAAAGCGATCTGGCGGCGCTGGACCGCGCGGCGGCAGTGGGCGCGGTCGGATGATCGGGCAGGAAATATCTCTGCGGTTCGAGGACATCCCAAACGGCGATGAGCATCAGCCGCAGGTCTACGAGTGCGTGACTTTCAGCCTGCGGACCAGTGTGCACCATCCGGAAAAACAGGCCTTCGCCATCCGGCTCGGCGCATTCAAGGGGCCGGCCGCGGTCGATCCCACATTCGGCGGCGAGTGCGAACTGACGCCCGGCCAAGCGCGACACCTGCGCGACTTTCTGACCTATGCGCTGGATCGGCGGCCGCAATGATGCAGGCGGCCCGCACGCGCATCGGCAAGGTGACCTATCGCAACGGCCTGGTGGTCCATCGGCCGGCGTTTGCGGGAGAGCGGGCGCGGCTGGAAATGGAGCAGGACATCCGCCGAACCATCGAAGCCCACGGCGGGGACGTGGCGGGGTATGCCTTCGTTGTCTGGGCGCGCGACGGCTCAAACACCCGAACCATGGACGCACTTGGCGGCGGCGTGCCCTGGGCTTTGGTGCCCGATTTCGTGCGAAACTGCCTAATGGCGCTTTACGTGGAATCAAGCCTCGGCACATTT
>JAUTBS010448562.1:0-15277 GCA_032361285.1 Aequorea victoria | reverse complement strand
TATATATAACAGTGATATACATAAATAGTAAATTCATGTATAACAATATCATACAATCGGCCATGTAAATATGTATATACCCCTCAGAATATGATAAAATAGGTATGAATAAATAAATCATGAAGAAAGAAAGAAAGAAAAGACCCTGGATCAGGGATTTCAGCCATGGAAATTCCTGGTGCGAAACTTTGGGTCGACTCACGTTCCGTAGAAGCCATGTCCATCGCGAGTGAGTCGACTCACATGGAGGGTGAGTTGACTCCTGAAGGTCAAGCCCTCGGCTGTTACCAGCTTATTACCTTGGGTTGACTCATGGACCATTTGAGTCGACCCATGAGCACTGCCTTGCCTTAGGTTGACTCACAACCCTTCTGGGTCGACTCCCAGTACCTTTTTCATACCTTGGGGTCGACACATGCCATCATTGTATCGACCCATGGGCTTGTGTCAACTCACAGACCCTATGAGTTGACTCACAGCCACCTAAGACTGTGACTTACCACCTTGGATTGACACACAGCCTCTGTTGTGTCGACTCATGTCTACCTGAGAGACTTGGGTCAACTCACAGACCCTTTGAGTCGACTCATTGTGGTCTGTTAAACATATACCGAGACCTTTTTCATTTGCATCGACACACAAACTTGCTGTGTCGACTCATAGACCCCTGTGACTCTGTTGGGTCGACTCACAGTGCCGAAAAATCTTAAAAATATTATGAAATTAATCCTAAATGTTTATGCTCTATTTAGGCATCAATTTAATGATAAATTAAATTAATTAATGATTAATTTAATACCATAAACAAACATTTAAACTTATAAATGGGGAAAGGATTTGTTTGGTAGCTATAAATAGTTTATTAGGTTCATTTATTAATTACGATTATTACATTGTACAATTAAGATGACGTGTGAACTATAGATTGCATTGCTATTTATTTTGAGCTTGCATTGGATATCAGGTGACTGATTTATATGCTATGTACTTTCAATAAAATTCCCGTATTCGCCAAATTACTTTGAAAAGGAAATGCATATGTTTTAAAAAATATTGTATGATATTTTCTTGTAAAATCATGGTATAAATATTTTACAAATTTTTTTTATACATATGGTGTGACGATGAGATATGATTCTTGAGAATGAAAAATTCCAGGGGAAAGCCCTCTACGGAGGTAACTCTGGCCAGCTAGGGAACAGACCCGGTCTGAATTTCGTGGTGACTCTAGTTGACTCAATGATTAAGGGACAGCCCGGGTGCATTCGGTGACCTTAATCGAGATCGTTTAGGGAACAAATCCATGCGCCAACCTATGGTGACCCTATTTCGATATTGGATCCAATGGGCCGAGGGTGCTACGAGTTATGATGTGGCATTGGTTACTTGTTATGCTCAGGCTATTCTTGTGCCACTTGATTGATTTCTTCCACTCTTTGATGAGCATATCGCTAAACCATTATTATGATACGGACACTTTTATGTCTGATGATTTGAGAACACCTCTAATATCCAGTTTGAGATTTTGATGACTCGTATTGATAACGAGGCCGTATAGAAAAAGATATATATTTTCATGAAAGAAATAATGGGTTAAATGATCGCCATTTTGAATGAAATAATGGATTGAATGATTACCTTTTGAAATGAAATGATGCGTTGTGTGATCGCCATTTTTGATATTACTGTATATATCATGCCATGATTATATTAATGTACAAAGATATTTGAATCCCCTATTTTGAACTGTATCCTATTATGCATGTTTTCATTCATCAGCTTTAGCTAACGTTGTACAAATAAAGTTTTTATGTAATCAAGGAAGAAGCTAGATAAGGGACTCGATAGTTTCAAGGGATCTATGAGTAAGACCTCTAGGACATGCATTTTCGCTTTCGCATTGAATAAAGAATCATTATCATGAATTGATGAAATAATGGATATTGATGAGATATTATGGACTGTTTGTTTCACTTTGATTATATTGGATTTTAATTGATTAAATCATTAAAATTTAAGATTTTTTAGCATATTGTTATCTAATTATTTAATTAAGGCTTACTTGGTTCATTAGGCTAAGTCCCAATATCCATGGCTGATCACCTTTCCCAAATTGGGGTGTGACACATCTCTAAGATGAATGGTTAAAATTTATTTAGGTGAGCATGTGCTGCACCACTCTGAGCACGTTAAATATCCTTCGAGGAGTGGGTTTGATAGTTTTTTTGGTCTATTACTTGTACGTAGTTAGCCTAGCCATAAGGGATGTTCAAGGCTCGCATAAGCCTTCCCTTAAGGCTTATGTAAGGGGCGGGTGCGTGTGTTTGGGTCTTTTGTTTGTTTCAAGTTGAGGAGACTCTAGGTTTTAGGCTCTGTTCATAACTGATGGTTGTTTGCCCTATTTTAGCAAGGGAACTTTTGGTCTGTATGGGATTCACATTGCAACCGTATTGTTTATAGTGGCTGATGCTCCTACCTTCTTTGTGTGTAGGCCTTTGGGTTTTGTTTTTCTATTTTGGAGATTGTAATTAACCTTATTAAAATATTTTTTTTGTCTAGCTACGAGGGATCTTCATAGCATGTCTAATGCATTTTTCTTCGGCCTGTGTAAAGGGTGTGTGTATGAATTTTTGCATGTTGCTTTTGGGATTTTTTGCTACAGGTTTTTGTTAGCTGATTATTGAGGCAGTTAGGGGCTTCCTTTGTTTGTTTTGCAAGGGTTGTTCTATGTTCGGTCTGGCTGAGTGCCTTTTTTGGTCTAGCCGAATGCTTTACATGTGTTACAGGTTTACTAAGTGTCGTCAGGTATGGCTGACTGACTTTTGGTCTGGCTGTGTTTAACTTTGTAGCTTGGCCTGTGCCTAGTGCTTTAGTGTATCATTGAGGTGAGTGGTTTTTGTTTTGAGGTGTTTTTGTTGTAGTATTAGTTATTGTAGTTTCTTGGATAGAGTGTGCCCTTTTTTGGTATTGGGTCATGTTTGTTCCTACAAGTACGTAAGGCCTGGGTATCCCTTATATTCGTGTATTTTTCTTCTTCTTTATAATATATTCAAATTATCCAAAAAAAACATGTTGGCGGAGTAGACATCGGCAACCCGATGATCAAATGTGCAGCTGATAACAAGTCCTCCACATTTTAGCTCTGTCACTTGATTGAACACAGTTTTGACTAATCACACCACAATTTTTATTTTGAATAAGAATATGTAGTCAAAAATGCTATTTATCATGAAAATTGATGAGTATGAACAGAGCGGTCGGTGAAAGCCGACCGATAAGAAAGAAAACTAAAATATTAAGACAGATCGACCAACAAAAGGAGAATAAGCTACTAAAGTCAGTTAAAATAAGGTCACAGTTTTTGCCGACCGAGGGCACGACATTGGACCACAGAGACCGACTGATCTACAGAAAATCGAGGAATAATCCAAAGTTACTCGGTCAGACTACATGATCGGTCAGCCAGAATGACCTAGTCAAACACCTGTAAAGGCAAACTCCAAAATCAACGCCGTTAATCTCTCCCGAGAATCACTTCAGTAACTGTCTCAACGGAAAATTAGGGATCAGATTATCACATATCCCAGAGATCTCGCTCAGGCCAGAAAATTAGAGATTTACCCCTATCATATCCCAGGATCCGCGCCCATGTATCCCTATAAATAGCCACTACCTACATACTCCAAAGGTACGCCATTCTTCTAGACTTTTAGATAGAGTTTCATATTCTACATTCTTTCTACATTCTACTGTTATTATCTACTGCCTCTTTGCTAACTTAAACATCGGAGGATCATAGGCTGACACTCCACTGTAGACACCATAATTTTGACTAAACTGCGCATAGGCTGGTTCTGTTAGCTTTCGATGATGAATGCATACATAAGCCGCGACGAATGAGACTCCGTGCAGGTCTAAGAGTTCAAGGAATACCCCAAGACACCCTGAAACGCACTAAAACACCTAACATACCAAAAACACCCCTCAGTGCCACCTCTACTAAGCGCGCGCCATCTTTAAGTGGCGCACTCCACTTCCCTCCAAAGAAACCCACGCCATTTCAAACCTTGAACCACTTCCCTCCAACCTGGCGCATGCCACTTCCTTCCAAAATCCCATGGCCATGCCAAGTTAAAGTGCCCTAAGCTACCTTGACCCTGCTGTGCACCACAATACACCGGGCGCACGCCACCTGCACTTGGAGTGCGCTACCTTTGAGAGGAAGCTTCTGCGCTTTTTGCAGCTTTCTTACTCAAAGTCTATAAATAGGAGGCCTTCCCCTTCTTATTTTAAATCCCTTAACCTATAAGTCTCAAAGTTCTGCTGAATCCAATCCCTAATCTTTGACAAGCCAAAGTTCTGCCAAATCTATGCTGAATCCCCAAGTATCAAACCTCTGCAGAATTAGACCCCTAATTTTTATAAGCACCAAAGTTACACTGAATCAGAAACTTGAAACTAGACTAATTGAAACGTCAGAACCCTTGCATTGGAACAACTATGAGGACGCAAAGACTGTACGGAAGTTTTTTTGAGGACGCGCCGTATTTGAGGAAAGCTGCGAAATTGCTTGAAACTTTATTCTTCATCCGGGATATACGGTAAATTTTCTCTTCTCATCTTTTTCATCTATCTTCTTAGTACTTGTTTGTTAAAATTCTTTCTGTTCGGTAAAAGGGGAGAAAGAGGTCATTGGCCTCATTCTCCCCGGCTTCATTTTATTTCTCGTTTATGCATCTTTTTCGTATTCTTAGAAAAGGATGTTAGGTTTCAAAGCCCCTTAGCTTTTCAAGTAGGTAGAAATGCATGAAGTGTAGGATTTAGACTATTTGTTAAAAATCCTACATGAATTGCTATCCTTTTGTTTTGTTTCTCGTATAAAAACACAATTACACACAAAAGCACACTATTTTCTCAAAACAGTAACCACTTTTGGACCTCTCAGTGTCGAATTCACTCTTCCATAGTGACGCGCGCCACTTTCAGAGAGCCCAAAAGTGGCCCACACCACATCCAGATGGTGTGCGCCAGGTTATGAGGTGGCGTGTGCCACATCTGTTTGAAACCAGTTGGCTTTTCAGTAGCTTTTTCTACATTTTTTGTTTTTAACAGTATGTTTTTATATGCATAAACTGCACTGATGTGTTGCCGTCTCCCATTTGACATGCCATTAAGTGAAAGAATGCATAGGAAACCTTAGTTTTAGGTTAAGTTTTGTTTTCTTGCTTGCTTTTGAATGTTCTTTCTTCAACTCCCTTTCTGTATATGTTGCTTTTCATAAATCCAAGACAAGAACTAAAGAAATGGTTAAGTAGAGGTCGGTTTTCGGATCGGGCGAGAGGAGTGCCTAACACCTTTCCCTTCCGTACCCTGGCTCCCAAACCATATTCTCTGGTAAGGAAGAACTAGTTCCTTGAAAGTTTTATCTTCTTGATTTTCCTTTAAAAACCAAGTGGCAATTTCAATTGTGCGGTCTTTAACATGGATGCATTTGGGGGGCTCTCTTTTCAAAATATAAAACCCCGCTTTTTTTTTTTATCCTAAAATCAGGAGCGTGTTTTCAAAAAGGGTAAAATAAAAAAAGAAAATGAGGGCGGAGATTTTTTTTTTGAGAGGGTGCCTCACACCCACCGATGCCTAGGTTCTTACATTTTGCAGGATCTTGAACCGGCGAATAGGAGCAGCTCGGCCACACCCTTCAGGACACCGTCGATCACCAACGACCGTTCAGATTCAGACACCAACATCTTGCGCCATTTGTGAGAAAAAGAGAGACTTCTGTTTGTTTATCCCCTTCCTCTAAGGCCTGGTTCACCAAAACCAAGCCATCAACCAGCAGCTCGACAAATAGGTGAGACTTCTACTTGTTCTTCCCCTTCCTCCTTGAGCTCCTCGTCCTGAAGGAAGACTAGTAGCCTTCCATCCACAGCTTGATGAACATAGGCGAGGCCAAGAGGGGGATAACCCGAATGGGAACGAAGACGTTTCCGAAAGCGTGGCCCATTCCTAGGGTCGGAATTAGGCCCCAAGACAAGACGAAGGTAATCAACTCGAGAGGACCAAAGCCTCAACTGTCATTGAGGCCGAGCTGAAAGAAGTCAAGGAGTCGTTGACGAGCTAGTGCTTAGGACATATTTACAATTCTCAACAGCAGTAATGGCCAAGCCCTTACCGTTCAAATTCAACATGCCTCAGATGGATGCCTTCGACGGGCTGAAGGATCCCCTGGACCACCTGGAAATATATAAAGCCTATATGCACCTGCACGCAGTTCCAGACAAGATCATGTGCCAAGCATTCCCGACCACTATAAATGGGTCAGCTCGCATATGGTTCAGCAAATTGAAGACCGGGTCCATCTCCTCGTTCACCCAGTTAAGCAAACTCTTCGTGAAACACTTCATTAGTAGCCAACAGCACTTGAGGCCGGCCACATATCTCCTCAACATCAAACAAGCAAAAACCGAGATCCTACGTCACTATGTGACTCAGTTTAATGCCAAATCCTGGAAGGTGGATGACATCGATGACAAGGTGGCACTGGCAGCGTTCATAGGTGGCCTCCAGCCAACGAAGTTCCTCTTCTCGTTGGCAAATGCACCCCCGACTAGCATGGCCAAGCTCATCATGAAAGTAGAGAAACACATAACTGTCAAGGATGCATTGAATGCCTGAGAAGACAAATCCACAGAGCTGAACAAAAAGGGTGATCAAAGGGAGAAAAGAGATCGAAGGAAGAAAGATGAATCAGACTGACCAAGGTTATCCCAAGATTCTGACCATCAACCACACAGTTAACCCAATTCCAAACAACCCCGGATACTAACCAATCATTTTGAGAAGTACACTCCCCTGAACACCCCTGTCGAGCAGGTCTTGTTGCAAATTAGGGACAACCCCGAGCTGCAGTGGTCGGAAAAATTAAGGACGTAACCCAACCAACGTAATCGAGATAAATATTGCCAGTTTCATAAAAACCACGACCACAATACCGAGGATTTCTTTGGCTTAAAAGAGCAGATCGAAGCACTGATCCAAAGAGGAAGGCTGAATAGATTCCTGGCAGGCCAAAAGAATAAAGAGGAACCTCGAGATCAGCCCGACAGACAGCCCCACGACAACAGAAAAGGGAATCTTACTAGAGAAGTCCGAGTAATCTCTGGTGGGTTCGCCGGTGGGGCAGAGAGTAGCTCTTCCAGGAAGGCTCATTCTAGAAGGCTAAGGACCGAGGGGCCAAATGAAATATATGCGACTGATCGTCCAATTAAAGTGGCTAAAACAGAAGAGGTCATAACCTTCTCGAACATCGACGCTTAGGGAGTCTAACAGCCACATGACGACCCCCTGGTTTTCACCATGATCATTGCAAACTACAAGGTACGCAGGATTTTTGTGGATAACGACAATTCAGTCGATATACTATTCCTGAACGCCTTCGACCAACTCAAAATAGGTCGAGAAAAGTTATACCTGGTTAAATCACCCCTGGCCAGATTCTCCAGAGAAAAGATTCAGCCAATATGGTCGATCAAGTTACCCCTTACAATCAGCTCTAGCCCCAAGCAGACCACCAAAATGGTCCACTTCCTGGTGGTGAACTGTTCGTCGGCCTACAATGTAATTCTGGGAAGACCAGCCCTTAATCAGCTGAAGGCCATCACTTTAACTTATCATCTTATGATCAAGTACCCGACCGAGCACAGAATTGCAAAACTCAAAGCAGACAAGACTACGGCTCGGGAGTGCTACAACACCTCTCTTAAAGAGTCAAAATTTAAGGAAACCATGACTCTCGACACTACTAAAGTTTGGGATGAAGAGTTCGTCCAAAGATGGGAGCCGGTGGAGGATCTGATCAAGGTTAGTATAGACGAAAGTAGGCCCTATCAAGAAGTTCAAATCGGTTCAGCCCTTCTCCCTGACCTTCGGGCCGAGCTCATCCGATAGTTAAAAGAAAATCGGCCCATCTTTGCTTGGACGCACGAAGATATGACTGGGATCAGTCCAGAGATAATCACGCATCACCTATGTGTTGATCGGCTCCATAAGCTAGTCAAACAAAAGCAGTGAGTCTTTACCAAAGAAAGAAACGAAGCCATAGCAGCCGAGGTCGATAGACTACCAAAGGCAAGGTTCATTCGGGAAGTACGATACCCCGACTGGCTAGCCAACGTAGTCTTGGTGAAGAAATCAAATGGCAAGTAGAGAATATGCATAGACTTCATAGACCTAAACAAAGCCTGCCCGAAGGATAGCTATCCTCTCCCCAGAATCGACCAGCTAGTGGATTCAACCAGCAGTCATGAACTTTTTAGCTTCATGGACGTGTTCTCAGGGTATAACCAAATTCTCATGAACGAGGTCGATCAAGAGAAGACCTCCTTCATCACAGATCAAGGAATCTACTGCTTCCGCATGATACCTTTCGGCCTCAAGAATGCTGGGGCCACTTACCAGTGCCTGGTCAATCTCATCTTCAGAAAACAAATCGGCTGGAATGTCAACGTCAACATCGATGACATGCTGACCAAAAGTAAGAAAGCCACCGATAATCTTACAAATCTCGAAGAAACCTTCCAAGCACTACACAACTTTAATATGAAGTTAAATCTAGCCAAGTGCGCATTCGGTGTATCAGGAGGAAAGTTTCTCGGGTTCATGGTCAGCAAGCGAAGAATCAAGGCTAATCCCAAGAATATTCGAGTAGTATTGGAGATGCAATCTCTAAAGATGATCAAAGAAGTGCAGAAGCTGACAGGTCGACTAGTAGCCTTGAATCAATTTATTTCAAAAGCGACTGACTGCTGAGCGCCATTTTTTAACGTCTTGAAGAAAGTGTTCGACTAGACGAAGAACTGCGAGCAAACATTCATCGATCTCAAAGTGTACCTGACCTCTCTACCACTACTTTCCTGAGCAGTACCCGACGATGAGCTCTTACTCTACCTAGCAATTTTAGAAATGGCGGTCAGCTCGGCTCTCATCCATGAAGATGCAGGGATCCAGAAGCCCATCTACTAAATCAGCCAAGCATTCTGGGAAGCAGACTCCAGATACCCCTGGGTGCAGTAGTTGACATTCATCCTAGTCATCTCGGCTAGGCGACTACGCCCCTACTTCCAAGCCCATACCATAGTAATGTTAACAGACCAGCCCCTGCGACAGATACTACAAAGGCCAGAGACTTTTGGGCGACTAGCACAGTAGTCGATGGAGTTGGGTGAGTTCGACATCCAGTATCGACTGCGACTAGCCATAAAAAGGCAAGCCATTGCAGACTTTATAGTAGCAATCGACTACTTCACAAAGTTGGTAGAGGCAGAACCGCTGGCCAAAATTACCAAGCAAAAGGCAATAGACTTTGTGTGGAGTCAACCACATGTCGATTCGGCATCCCAATACGTATCATCACCGACAATGGTAAGTAATTCAACAATAAAGAGTTTAAAGAGTTATGTGGACGACTGGGCATCCTGAATTGATACTCTTCCCCTGCCCATCCCTAAGCTAATACGCAGGTCAAGGTAGGCAACAGAACGATCTTAAAAATGATCAAGGCAAAGCTAGAGTTAGCAAAAGGCCTATGGGTTGAAGAGCTCCTGAATGTCCTTTGGGCGTACCGAATGACAGTATGAACTCCAACAGGGGAGACCCCATTCATGCTCGTCTATGGGAGCGAGACAGTCATCCCAGTTGAGATCGGCCTAGAAAACCATCGAACCACCAGCTTCGATGAAAATAAGAATGACCAAGATCTCTGAGAAAGCTTAGATCAGGGGAACGAGATCCAAAAAGCCTCAGTTCTCAGAACGGCGGCCTACCAACAGAGAATGAAGAAATACTACGACAACAACGTCAGAAAGAGAGAATTCAGAATATAGAACTTGGTCCTCCTGAAGGTTTCTCTCACCACTAAAGATCCCTGAGAGAAAAAGCTGGGACCAAGCTGGGAAGGACCTTATCAAGTTAAAGACCGAGTAAGATCTGGGGTATACCGACTGAAAAACACGGCCGTCAAGATACTTCCACATGCATGGAATGTCGAGTATCTTAGAAAGTACTATCAGTAAGGAAGCATGTAAATGACTGCAATAAAAGTATCATTTTTATTATTATCTTTATGCTTTCTACACATACTCTACATCTATAAAAACTTAACAGTCAGGTCACCTGAGGATCTGGTTAGCCAAAGAACACTTACATTACTTGAGGATCCAACCGAGGCCAGAGAGACTTCTACAAACAAGTTCAATAGCCAGATCGCTTAAGGATCCAACTGAGGCCCGAAAGACTTTTACAAGAATTCAACAGCCAGACCACTTGAGGATCTTGTCGGCCAAAGAACGGTTGGATCGCCTGAGGATCCAACCGAGGCCTCAAAGACGTCTACGAATTTCAACAGCCAAATCACTTGAGGATCTGATTGGCCAAAGAATAGTTGGATCACCTGAGAAACCAACTGAGACCTCAAAGACTTCTATAAATTTCAACAGCCAGATCGCTTGAGGATCTGGTTAGCAAAAGAATGGTTGGATTGACCAATGACCCAACCGAGGCCTCAAAGACTTCTACAAAAATGCAACAACCAGATTGCTCGAGAATCTGGTCGGTCAAAGAATGACAGAATCGCCTAAGGACCCAACTAAAGCATTAAAGAGATCAATTGAGATCTAAGAACAGGTAAAATCTACAACCAGATCGCTTTTGGATCTAAACAGATTAATCAAAGGTCGGGCTAATTAAAGAGGCGGACCAAGAATCTAAAGACCTAGAAAAATTCTTACTATCTTATTTTAGGGTCTAGTGGTCGGATTGTTTTAGAATCTAACCGAGGCATTAAATATTTGACAATTTTCATTATCTCGTGTTCTGGTCAGCAAGAACAGGGATAGGGTTACCAGGAAACCCGACCGAGATATCCAACACTTCGAGAAATTAAGATAAAAGAGTAAGACACCGATCAAGAATGAGGCATTCCACCCATACCATCAAGTGTAAAAACTAACTGAGCCATTTAGTGAAATAAAAAATGCAATAGGAAAGGAGTCATTCAAGAAGAATGACCGAGATATACAACACTTAGAAAAAATATATAACGTGTCATTCATCAAAAGATAGAAAGATGCTCGGGACATTCAATGAAAAGTATAGAAGAAAGGTAAAGAGCCATTCAAGACAAAATATTCAGGAAAGACATCCATTTCATTTCATTAAAGTTAAGAAAGATTATTTTACAAAAATATGAAAGAAGTTACATAAAAGCTAAGAGCGGGGCGGGGCATCCTTTCCTTCCTCAGTTGGTAGGCTTTTGACCTCCTCGTCGTCATCCCAAGGGAAGGAAGAGAAGTCGATCTCCTTGAACTTGGCGGCGGCCCGGGCCCTCATTGCATTGAAACCACTGATATAGTATTCAGTGGTCTCTAAGTTAAATTCTTTTGAGGCCTTGAAGCCCTCGACCACTTCCTGCCCCGCCTTGGCCAATTTAGTTGAAGCTTCGGCTGCCTGGGCGTGGGCATGAGAAGACCTCCTCTCGGCTGCAACCTACAGCCTCCATCTCGCTAACTTTTTCCTCAGCGCGAGTCTTCTTCCTCTTGGCCAAGGTCTTTACCTTTTCAGCTTCCTCCCTCTTAGCAATAAGGCCTGCCACCTCCTTCTTGGCCCGAGCCTGGACACGTTGAGGCTCGACCTTGGCTCTCTTCAAGTCCTTGCCCTGCCTTAGAAGCTTAGAATGCAGGGAAAAACTCTTCTTGCCTGCAGTAGTGGCAAGAGCTTCATACTGATAGCTCCTTCTAGACAGGTGAATTGCCCGAGCACATGCTTATAAAAATAAGAAGTACAAGGGAAGTCAGCCATAGCAAAAAAGAAAGAGATAAGAATGAAAGCGACAAAAATGAAAGCTAAGATTTCCCTTACCCAAGTAAGGTCAAAGATTAAGTCCTTGGCCATAGGAGGCATCTCAATTCTAGCAAGGAAGTGGTTCAAGTTCCCAATGAAAGCTGCCATTCTTGCCTGGGCAATGTCAAAATTAGTCAACATTTCCTCGAGGGAGGAAGAGGCAGAAGCACCTAGAGCAGAGGGGACGATAGAGTTAGCAGCGGCCAAAAGGCCAAGAGTGGGTGGCGGATTGAAAATAGCATGCCTAGTAAGAAGGGGGATTGGAGAAACATCCACTGAGGGAGTGGTCGCCGTCGAGAGATGCTTCTCTGGGTCAATCTCCACAACGTTGATCGCCGAGACCTTAGCGGCCGAAGAGGGGGCCTTCCTTGGCTTTTTGGCCACAACGGCCCAAGAAAGCTGAGCCTGCACCTTTATAAGGTGAGCCTTTTATTGCCTCTTTGACATCACTGCTTGGAAGGCCAAAAGAAATAAGTCAGAAATAGTAAAGTAAATAAATAAAGAGGAAAGATCCTCACTGGGGGCAGCAGGGCTAAACAGCCATGAACTTAGCCTCTGAGGGGTCACCAGGAAGCTGAACGATCTCGATTTGAAGTCCCGAGAAACCTTCACCCTGGCCTTCGCCTTGCCATCTATGAGGGGCTCGACAGATATATCTCCCGGTCCAGACCGCCCCCAATATGGGATGATTCTGTGAGTATGGGGACCCATCTCCTTCGAGGGATAAAACTCACATCCCTCCCTAGAGATGAAAAAATACTTCTTCTTTTAATGTTTATTGGAGGAGGGGAAGTCTTGGATTAGTGCTCGGTCATCAGACCGAGACTGAAGAAAATACCACCCAGGTTACTTTTTCTTGGGTTGGTAGCAGTGAAGAAATTTCTCAATGGTGAGGTGGGATTGGCCACCACTGGCCTCCTCCTACAGGATGATGGTGCCGAAGAGGATCCTCCAAGCATTGGGTATAAGTTGGCCCGGAGCTAAACCTAAGAAGTCTAGCAACTCTCGCACAAAATTAGGGAAAGGTATCCGAAGGTCGGCGATAAAAGTATGCTCGTATAAGCACACCTCCCCTAATGAATGGGAACACACTCGGTCATCAGGCTCTAGGACCCTACAGACCACGGACGAAGGAATAAAAAAGTTCTTGTGCGCAAATTCTCTATATCAGAGGCTCGGGAGACAGAAGGAATAGACTCAGCTAGAAAAAGTTGATTGCCCTCCTCAAAGAGGCGAGCGACGGAGCTAGAAGTTTCCTCACCACAGGACGATGAGGGAACTTGAGTTATGGGGGAAACAAACCTAGGAATGGAGACGGTAGTCTCAGAACCAGAAGGAGAGATGTTGGTCTTAGAAGACCAAATCTCTTGAGGGAACTCCATCGTCCCCCTTTCCGACAATGGGAGAATGAACTTAACAATATTAGAGGCCTTCTTCACGGCCAGAACGAACGATGGTCGGTAAAAAACAAAAAGATCAATGAGGGGAGAAAGAGGAGAGTGCCTATAGAAAAACACTACTTGATTAACAAAAAAAACTAGGAGACAGAGGAGAAAAATGGGGAAACGGGAACACTTCTAACTTAGAACTCGTAGAAGCCAAATTGGCTCTTCGAGGGGCAGAGCACCATGAGGAGAAAAAAAAAGTTCAAACTGAAACAAAAAAGAGAAACTTACTAGGCGAAACACAGAGGAGGTCGCACTGTTCGTAGGAGAAACGGATCCCCAAGCTCGAAACTAAAGATGATCGAAGGTAGATGTCGGAGTAATCACCAGAGAGAAAAGTGAGAACATGGAGTCAAAATAAGCAAAGTAAGTAAAAGCGAAGAAGGGCTCTCCCTCACATATATATAGAAAAAGCGTGGATGACCCAAATTAAAACAAATTCCCAGATCTAATGGTTCAGAAATTGGGTAATCTCGATTGTTCGACGTGCATTGGTCGACGGCTCAGATCAATACACGTGTCGATCGGAGCCCAAACGCCTGTCATTTTCTGACTCTTGAAAAGAATTTTATTTAATGAGAAGCGGTCTTTGACATCCCGAATAAACACCATCTCGGGAAGAGGAAAAGGCTCCTAGTTCCCTGTGTAACCGCCAACTCGGAAAGATAAGATGACGTCATAATTAACGTACAACCGTCACTTTGGATGAATATATTCCTTTCGCTGAGTACGATCAGCTCGAGAATAAGGGGCATTTGATGAGTATGAATAGAGTGGTCGGTGAAAGCCGATTGATAAGAAAGCAAACTAAAATAATAAGACCGACCGACTGATAAAAGGAGAATAAGCTGCCAAAGTCAGTTAAAATAAGGTCATGGCTTTTGCCGACCGAGGGCACGGCATTGGACCACAGAGACCGATCTACAGAACACCGGGGAATAACCCAAAGATACTCGGTCAGACTACACGCTTTGTCAACCAGAATGATCGAGTCAAACACTTGTAAAGGCAAACTTCGAAATTAACGCCGACATTCTCTCCCGAGAATCATTCCAGTAACTGTCTCGACAGAAAATCAGGGATCGTATTATCATATATCCTGGAGATCTCGCTCGGGTCAAAAAATCAGGGATTTACCCCTATCATATCCCAGAATATGTGCCTCTATACTACAAAGATACACCATTCTTCTAGACTTTTAGATACAGTTTCATATTTTATATTCTGCAGTTATTATCTACTGTCTCTCTGCTGACTTAAGTATCGGAGGATCATAGGTCGGCACTCCACTAGTGCCTAGGTTCTTACATTTTGCAGGATCTTGAACCGACGAATAGGAGCAGCTCGGCCACACATTTCAGGACACCGCCGATCACCAACGACCGTTCAGATTCGGATACCAACAACTATAATACCTTAAATATAAAAAGTCAATTGTACTCTCAAAAATAAAATAAAAACGTGTCATTATTCTAGACACTGAAATTTAAAAAGTAATTTAAAAACAAAAAATAAGGACATATTAGACATTTTAATAAAAAGAAAAAAAAATAAAAAATTACTCTAAATAAGTTATTTCAAACAATCTAATTTTTTTTAAAAAAAATTAAACCTTTTAAAAGCCTAATTTGGTAGACATTCCAAATGAAAACTTCTTTTCGAATGAAATACTAGAATACTCTCAATTAAAAAGTCAATTATCTTCTAAAAAAATTGTGTTTATCTCAACACTAAAACTTAAAAGTAAAAATAATAGTTCAAAACATGACCACTAGAAACCTAACAAAACTAATTGTCTGGTAAAAGGTTTGTTATTGCAAAATAATGGCACTAAGTTTAATTTTGAGTTTTTCGTTAGCTAAATCTTGTACTATATTTTATATATATACTAGATTTTGCCCTTAAGAAGGATTATATATATAATATATAAAAGCTAC
>JAUTBS010448452.1:0-15283 GCA_032361285.1 Aequorea victoria | reverse complement strand
ATACTTACACTTAAAGGCATGTCAAAAGGGGAGATGACAGCATATCAGTGCAGTTGATGCATATAAAAGCATGCTGTTTAAAACATAAAATTGCAGAAAAAGCTACTGAAAGCCACTAGTTTTAAACAGAGGTAGCGTGCACCAACTCCAACCTGGCGCGCGCCACTTGACCATGGCGTGTGCCACTTTGAGGTCCACTGGAGATGGCACGCGTCACTATAGAATAGTGAGCTCGACACCAGAGGCCTAAAAATGGCTACTATATTTAGAAAACAGTGTACTTGTGTGTGCCGATATTTTTATAACAGAAGAAAATACAGTACATGGTATTTTAATAGAAATTCTAACACGTATAAAAATAGGTAGAAGAGGCTATTAAAAAGGCTACTGAAAGCCACTAGTTTTCAAACAGAGGTGGCGCCCACCACCTTATGACCTAGCGCGCGCCACTAGGACATGGCGTGCACCAATTTTGGACTCTCTAAAAGTGGCGCGCGTCACTATAGGAAAGTGAGCTCGACACCAGATGGTCCAAAAGGGGCTACTGATTTGAGAAAAATAGCGTGTTCGTGTGTAAGTGTTTTTATACGAAGGAAAGAAAGAAATAGGGGACTTTATATGCAATTCTTAAAACTATAACATGCTTTTAACAACAATTAAAACATTCTTGGATAATTAATAAACTAATAAAAAAAAAAAAAACTCGGGAGAACGAGACCAATGACCTCTTTCTCCCCTTTTACAGATTAAAAGAAGTTTTAAGAGAAGGATGATGAACAATAATGGAAAAAAGATGAGAAGGGGGGGGAGCCTACCATATATCCCGAAAGCGAAGTGAAGTTTCAAGTAGTTTTCGCAGCTTCTCCTCACGTACGGCACGTCCTCGGGAAGCCTTCCGAGCGGTTTTCGAGTCCTCTGAGTCCTTCAAATGCAAAGGATTCTAAAGTGTTGGGTAGTTCGAGTGAAGTTTTAGGATTAGCTTAAGCTTAGGTTTGTTAATTTGGCAGGGGTTCGAGTTGAATATAAGTTGAGAGTCGGGATCGAGTTTCAATTCTACAGAGGTTTAGCACTCTTAGAATTCTTGGATCCTTTTTTGAGGTGGAAGAGGGTCCTATTTATATAATTTTGGGTGAGGAGCTGACTTGGTGCCGAAGTCTCCTCTCAAGGTAGCGTGCACCATATGGAAGGGGGCGTGTGCCACTTTGAGGTGGCGCGCGCCAGGGGTAAAAGGGGTCTTGGGGTTCTGACATGGCTTGAGGCAGTTTGAAAAAGTTATGGCGCGACGCTAGGTTGGAGAGAAGTGGCTTGGGTTTTGAAATGGCACCTGGTTCTTTAAATGGAAGTGGCGTGTGCCACTTAGAGGTGGCGCAGCGCTGGGTTGGGCTGCACCAAGGGGTGTGTTTGGTATTTTGGATGTTTTAGGGTGTTTTAAGGTATTCTGGGATGCATTGGAATTCTCCTCAGACTCTTGGACTCGCACATAGGCTCATTTGATGTGGCTGATGTACACAATCATCATCGGAAAGCTCGCGAGAACTAGCTGATGTTCAGTTTAGTTAAAATTGGGGTGTCTTAAGTTGTCCCTCTTTGACAAAACTCTCACCGCATCGCGTGGGTGAGTGAATGTCAAAGAATTATAGACAGTCCCTTTTGATTAAACCATTCATTAGGCAAAGAAAAAGAAAATGAAACAAAAACAAACACAAAAACAAAAAACAAAAGAACAACTATCCTTTTAAGGTCATGAATGGACCGCGTGCATCAGTTTATAGTCATGCCGGACTGTGAGCAATGAGTTATAGTCATACCGGACTACGAGAATCAATTTATAGTCGTGTCAGACTGCGAGCAATCAGTTTATAGTCGTTCTGGACTATGAGAGTAGTTTAAGGTCATGTGGGATCGTTTACTCAGTTTAAAGTCATGCCGGACTGCGTGCGTAGTTTAAGGTCATGTAGGACCCAAGGTACTCAGTTTAAGGTCATGAGATGGACCGTTTATTCAGTTTAAAGTCATGTCGGACTGCGTGCATAGTTTAAGGTCATGTCGAACCCAAGGTACTCAGTTTAAGGTCATGAGACGGACCAGTTTATTCGGTTTTGGATCATGGGACAGACCCAAAAGCTCTCCGTTTTAGGTCATGAGATGGACCTAAGTCACTCAGTTTATGGTCGTGAGATGGACCTTCTTTTAGATTCCCGGAGTGTGGGAATGAAGCTTGGCTTGTAAGGAATATAGAATGATCGAGGATGAGTTGAAAAATTTCTAAAACAATCAGAGACAGACCCTAATTTTTGGAATTTTAAAATTTAAACTTGATAAATTTGACGAACGGGAGGTGGACACGTGGCAGGCGCCGCGTGGCCTTGGAGAGATGACGTGGCATGACGCTACATCGACATAGCACAGCGCAATGTGTCGATTGGATTGATTAACGTATGAGGAGTGAGGTGGCGCAGCACCACTTGTGAAGGAGATAAGGGAAGTGGCACGCGCCAGGTAGGCCAAAAGTCTGAATTTTGTTTAAGTTTGGCCGGTGGCTCATTTGGTCATACGTGAATCATTTTTCTCTGCTCTCTCTATACTCTCTTTCTTTCTACCCTTTACTCTCTCTCTCGACTTACTGAAATAGCAAACAACGATCAAACCATCGGCGGCGTGTGTCACGAGGGAGACCCCGCTCCTAAAGTTCCTGCGGCTGCGGTCCTGGCGGTTCTAGCTCAGTCTAGCGGGACCCAAAGCACGGATTCCTTCTTCAGGAATCTTCCTGCACTTGGAGGACTCAGCGGTTCCCTCTCCAACCATTCGCACTAGGTGGACGGCTCTCAGCATTCCACTGCTATGGATAGCCTACTAGATGCTGCTGACATTGCCCGGGCCACGGAGGAGGGCGGGCCTTCTGAGCGCCACACTAAGGAGCTAGCGGTGGATAGCCCTTAGGTCCCAGATCCCTTCCGCGGGGTTCTGGATGGGGAGATGCCGGGGTTTTTTGACCCGGCGAGGTATTACCCTCTGGCTCATTCTTGGGAGCTTCTGCCGGCTTCTCGCTTCTACTATGCTGACTCCAGCGTAGAGCCGGATCAGCTTCTTTGATCTCCAAGTTTTCATCTTTCGGTATCGAATCGCCAAGTATGTCTAATTCCTTTTTCTATTTCAATTCTTCTTTAATTAAACCAAAAGAAATCTAAAAAACTTTAAAAAAAAATCTTTGGACTTAGATGTATGCATATGGTAGGTCCGAAGCGTTTGGATGAATGGTTTCTCGAAATATAACACTAAACAACTTGAACCCCTAAAATTAAAATAGATTCGAACTTAGAAACATTATATGCTTAGGATGAACCCCGTATTTCTTTCATTCCATATTTTTACATGTCTATGTTTTTGGTTTTCTACCATTGGGTTGCGTGTTAACGTATTCCGCGGTGAAAGTTTTTGTTTTTGTCCCTAGATTAATGTTCACGTTTTTCGAGGGGAACCTTTTGTTTGGTTTTGATTAATTCGAAACTTAGGGCGCGTGTCAACGCTTCCTGAGAGGGAATTAATATTCTTTGTCTCTAGATTAACGTTTTCACGTTTTTTAGGAGAATTGTTTTGTTTTTGGTTAGTTTAAAACTCGAGTTGCGTATCAACATTTCCCGAGAGGAAACTAATGCTTTTTGTCCCTAGATAAACATTTTCACATTTTTTTAGGGAAACTTTTATTTTGTTTTTAGTGTTTTTGTGTATTTTTAATTAACTCCATCTTGGGTTATGTATTGACGTTTCCCGAGAAGGGTGGGGCTTCCCTTCATTATTCCCGAATCAGGTTACACATTGAGCCCGACGCTCGATGACTTACATGATGATCAGATTGTTTCCCTAATTTGGCTGGATCTAGCTGGTCCCGACCAACTTTAGGTTGAGTCGTACATATTCCCGAGGGAATTAACTAACTTGTTTTTGTCCCTAGATAAATGTTTGCACATCTTCCTAGGGGTTTTTGGATATTTTTAATTAACTCCTTCTTGGGTTATGTATTGATGTTTCTCGAGAAGGACAGGGCTTCCCTTTAGTCTGCCTGAATTAGGTTACACATTGGGCCATGTGCTGGACGACTTACATGACGATCTAAATATTTCCCCAATTTGGCTGGATCTAGCTCGTTTTGATCAACTTTAGGTTGAGTCGTATATATTCCCGAGGGAATTAACTGAATTGTTTTTGTCCCTAGATAAATGTTTGCACATATTCCTAGGGGTTTTTGGGTATTTTTAACTAACTCCATCTTGGGTTACGTATTGACGTTTCCCGAGAAAGGCGAGGCTTCTCTTCAATCTGCCCGAATTAGGTTACACATTGGGCCATGCACTGGATGACTTACATGACGATCCAAATGTTTCCCCAATTTGGCTGGATCTAGCTGGTCCCGACCAACTTTAGGTTGAGTCGTCAGTATTCTTGAGGGAATTAACTCACTTATTTTTGTTATCCCTAGACAAATGTTTGGGCATCTTCCTAGGGGTCCATCTTGGGTTATGTATTGACATTTTTTGAGAAGGACGAGGCTTCGCTTCAGTCTGCCCGAATTAGGTTACACATTGGGCCCTGCGCCCGACGACTTACATGATGATCCGAATGTTTCCCCAATTTCGATGGATCTAGCTGGTCCCGACCAACTTTAGGTTGAGTCGTACGTATTCCTGAGGAAATTAACTAACTTGTTTTTACTATCCCTAGACAAATGTTTGCACATCTTCCTAGGAGTTTTTGGGTATTTTTAATTAACTCCATATTAAGTTACATATTAACGTTTCCCGAGAATGGCAGGGCTTCTGTTCAGTCTGCCGGAAATAGGTTTACACATTGGGCCCTGCGCTCGACGACTTACATGACGTTCTGAATGTTTCCACAATTTGGCTAGATCTAGCTGTTTCTGACCAACTTTAGGTTGAGTCGTACATATTTCCGAGAGAATTAATTGACTTGTTTTTGTTGTCCGTAGATTAACGTTTTTACGTTTATTTAGGAAATTCTTGTTATCTTCAAGATTTGGTTTTGTTTGGTCCCTAGACAAACGTTTTTGCATTTTCCTGGGGAGTTGTTGTTAATTTACCCGTAGGTTACGTAGCAACGTTTCCTAAGGTGGGCAAGCTTCCCTTCACCCTACCTAAAACAGGTCACGCTTCGCACTTCCGCTCAGGATGTATAAGCTACGCGGCTCGGGGTAATCCTAAGTTGTGTTCCACGCTTCCTGAGTTAGATAGGGGTGCTCTTACCTGATCAACTTATGTTGTGCTGCCCGTTTCCTGAGAGGAGTTTGGTGGCTTTATTCTAGATAAACGTTTTTACATTTTTCTAGAAATTTTTATTATTAGGATTTTGTCCCTAAATTAACGTTTTCGCATTTTTCTAGGGGGTTGTTGATTTTATATTTTTTCTTGTCCCTAGAAAAATATTTGCACATTTTTCTAGGAAAATTTTCATCTTATGTTGTTTAGGATAGTATTTGCATGCTTCTTTAGACTTATTGAATTTTTTATTTTTGACCGACTTAGGTTGCACTTTCATGCTTTTTAAGACATAATTTTCTATTTTTAGGTCACTAGAATAAGTGTTTACACGCTTTTTTAGGTTTATTGAACTTTCTTTTCGGTCCGACTTAAGTTATATTTTCATGCTTCTTAAGACATAGTTTCTCATTTAGGCACTAGAATACACGTCTACACGCTTTTCTAAATTTATTGAATTTTTGCTTTTGTTCCGACTTAGGTTGTATTTTCATGCTTCTTAAGACATAATTTTTATTTTAGGCACTAGAATAAGCGTTTACACGCTTTTCTAAATTTATTGAATTTTTACTTTTATTCCGATTTAGGTTGTAGTTTCATGCTTTCTAAGACATAATTTTCCATTTTTTGAGGTCACTAGAATAATTGTTTACACGCTTTTTTAGGTTTATTGAATTTTTACTTTTTGGTCTGGCTTAGGTTGCATTTTCATGCTTCTTAAGACATGATTTTTTTATTTTAGATCACTAGAACTAAGCGCTTACACGCTCTTCTAGTTTTATTGGATTTTTGCTTTTTAGTCTGGCTTAGGTTGCATTTTCATGCTTCTTAAGACATGATTTTTCATTTTAGATCACTAGAAATAAGCGCTTACACGCTCTTCTAGGTTTATTGGATTTTTGCTTTTTAGTCTGGCTTAGGTTGCATTTTCATGCTTCTTAAGACAAGATTTCTTATTTTAGATCACTAGAAATAAGCGCTTACACGCTCTTCTAGGTTTATTGGATTTTTACTTTTAGTTATCAAATTAAGCTGCGCTTCCTGCTACATAACATAATAGATTTTTTTTAATTTTTCTTAGTCAGATTATGCACTCTCTTTTTCTTTAGCTTTTCCTGCTTAAGTCTATAATATCTGTTGACTTTTTTTTTTTTTTTTTGCAGATTGGCAATTATTTATGCGAGTTTAGGTGTTCTGCCCGAGTCCTCGAGTGGTACCAGGTTCTCTCCCTGTGGAGCCGGGTGCTCATTGATAGATCCGGGTTCTGCCAATTCATCCCCTCCTCACGAGTACTCATAATGACAGGGTACTCATGACAACTCTGGTTGAGAGGTGGTGGGATACCACCAACACCTTTCACTTCTTGGCATTTGAGGCCACCTTGACCCCACTTGATTTCACTATGATCACGGGGATTAGGGCAGGGGTGATTCGATTCCCCTCAACCCCACTATCGGTTCATGCCCCGAGCCACTTACCTACTGGTTGGGTGAGGTTCGACGTCTGGCTGATTCAGGGCATATTCGGTACACCTAGCTCGTAGAGAGATACTTAAGGTTCGAGTGCACTGAGCCCTACCACTTTGAGTGGGTTGCGCATGCATTCTTACTCTATCTGATCGGTGCGTGCCTGTTTACAAACAGGAACAACACCGTTCATTTATACTTTCTTAGAGCCTTGCATGATTTTGACCGGATAGCATCCTTCGGCTGGGGAGGAGTAGTGCTGGCGACGCTGTACACTGATCTGCGGTCCGCCTGTCGGACCAAGGAGAGCTCAGTGATCGGGTACTGGCGGATTCTCGAGGCATGATTCTCATCACACTCTTTGTCCATTAAGTTCTTTTGTACTTTATCACTTACTTAACTTTGCCTAACTTATTCTATTTATTTGTTTTATCATTTCTTTTTCTTTTTCTCCCTTCTTTCTTCTTTCTTCTTTTATTTATTTATTTATTTTATTTATAGATGTGGGCCTACAAGTTCTTGGGTTTAGCACACCCAGAGAACACCCACTCAGATCCTCAGGTCATCCCGAGGCCAGCTCGATGGGACCAGAGTACACGGGAGAGGAAGGAGGACGTGAAGGACCTGAATACCTACCGACTTACCTTGGATCACCTATCCCCTGCACATGTATGTTCTATTTCACTTTTACGTATGTTTTATTTTATTTCTATGATTTTCTTTGTATGTAACCTGTGCTGAGTTCATTTTTAAGGTGAATTGGCAACTGTTGGAGGTCATGGAGGTGAGGGTGGGCGATGACCTGATGAGGAGTCGCCAGGCTCATCAGAGGAGGATTCTGCTGGAGGAACATTCCACCGGGAATTGTTTTTTGGCAAGAGGGTAGCCCACCAGACGCTGGGGCTGGACCACTTTCGGGTCCCCCAGCCGCCTCCACTTAGTATGAGGTTGACGCACACCTTATCACCTGAGGACGTCGACGAGGCATTGTATGGCTTTTGCAGCGGCAATTTCCTAGCTGAGGGGGAGTACGTCGCCTTTTCACGCGACCGTTTGATGCGTTCGATGGGCGTCCAGCTTGCGGAGGCGCAAGCCGGACATCCCTCGATGTCTCAGGTTCCTCCGGTGGTGGGTGATCGTCCTCCTCCTACTACTACTGGTGGTGGTGCGACTACTTGACCTGCCCGTGCTACTGTTGGTGGGGCCACGACATCTCGGGGTGCTCCTACTAGGGGTCAGGCTGCTCCTATCTTCCCTCATCTATCCCAGGCAATGGATATTTTTAGGTTTGGATATCCTTGTCCCATTCCTATTCCCATTCCTGCGGTACCGGAGTTATGCCTTAGTAGCAGGGATGACCAGGTACTTCCTATTTTCCTTTATTCCATGTATTTCCTTCTCTTAGCCATATATATGTTAGTCCATCTAACATTTGTCTTTTATTGGCCTATTTCAGATTCCTCCTGCTTGCCGTGCTTATATTGGGGACTGCCTCACTACCATTACAGGTCTTATGATTTTGCTGAGATAACATGCTCAAATGCTCATGGAGGCGCGCCTGGACCCTGTTCCTCGGGATCCCTTCTCTCATCCGCGTCCGATAAGTGTTCTTCTTCATTTATTCTTTCGTAGGCCTTTTTTTCTTTTCTTTTACTTATTCTTCCTCTTTCTTTTTTATTTTCGCATATGTACATATTCTGTTGGTACTTATATTTTTTTTCTTCTTTTTCTTGCTTTTTTTTGTTTGCAGCCTCGCTCTGCCAACTGTACCTCTGTTCATTGGACATTCTCGTCCTTCCATACTGCTCCTTCAGCTGCTGTCGGTCCATCTGCAGCTTCCTAGGCATCTGCCCAGCAGACTAGAGCATGGGAGCATCACGCCGATAACGACGAGGATTTTGACTCTGAGAATGCCACCACCTCTGCATCCTCCATCCCACAGTCTTCGCGTCGCACTCGTCGTCGGCATGATTATAATGTCATTTTCTTTATTTATATTTGGATGTAGGCCCAAGATACAATTTTCCTTTCTTCGCACATACATTTTTTTATTTATTTATGGGATAGGCCTTCATGCCTAATTGGATTTTTTATTCATTATTTTCCCCCTTTTTTGTGTATGGATATATTTCTTTATTTATATACATGGGTTGCGCTTTATTTACATTGATTGTTATATACATGAGTTATGTATGTACATGGATTTATTTATAGGTTATTCACACATGTACATGAAGCTATTTACAGGATATGATTATATAAAGGGAAGCTATTTACAGGACTTCTATGTATAATGTTTCTATTTACAGGGTCTATCTGTTTCTTTTTTTTTTCTCTATTTTTCTTTTTTATGTACCCACAAGATTATTTATTTACAGTGGCACGAATAATTTAATAAAAAAAATAATTACAGAAAGATTATTCACAGAGAGGTTATTTATATACAAGGGATATAATTTTTTGTTTCTTTTTATTTTTCTCTCATTTTCTTTTTGTGCTTGATTTTTTTCGGGATTTCATTGTACATGTTTCTTATGTACGAATACCTATTCATAGATGCTAGGAGATAGTAAGGCATAGACCTAAGTGGTCACACTAACACCCGTAGATATTAAGTGCCAGTAGTGATAGGCATAGACATAAAGCAGGGAAAAAAAACAAAACCACTTTCTTTACAATAGAGGTGGTGCGGCGCCATGTGGAGATGACATGGCGCACGCCATGTGAGGTGGCACACGCTATGTTGAAGTATGTGATATGGCATGGCGCCAAGTGATGATCAGGTTCTGCTTTCTCCCAGATTTGCTATGAAAGAGGTATAGCCTTCTCTTTTTTTAAACAACCATCCCTAATTCTGTAACATGGCTTCTTCCACCCAAAATTCTCTGTCTTGCTAGACCGATGAATTTACTCAAATTGAGCAAACTAATTTCGTAAACTTTGGTTTGAACGCACTTTTTCATTTGAGGTCTATGATGATGGATTGAAATTTCTCGAAGGCATCCACTCAGTTGTGAAATTCAGTGGCTCATACTTTCAGGCTTGGAGATGAGGAGTTCTATCCGACCATCGAATAGTTTGAACCTATTCTGCATCTTTTCCCCCGAGTAGAGGTTTTGATTCCTTCGTCATCGGTGAGTCCGAAGAAACTCCTACAGGATTTATGCGGTTTGAGCGGTAATGAGGCTTTTCTCGTTCTACATGGTGGGGTTCTTGACACATCCTACCTGGTGAGCCATTTCAGTCCTGTCAGCTCTCTTTTTGATTTTACTCTACAATCTTGCCGTCCCTATGCCCTGTGCATCTGCTTTCTGGCCTGATTCCTTCTTTTCCAGAGAGATGATGACGTCAGCACTACCTTAGTACAGGTAGCCTCCTAGATAAAGCAGGGAAATAATTTTGTACCACTGGTCCTGGCAGAGACACTGACGTTTTGGACATTGTGCAATCCGGTACCTCTTTTGCTTTTATGGGAAGTCCCTTATTTCTCTAGGTATATCTCAAAGCTCTCTTTTTTACACATTTCTCTCCATTTTTCGGCTCAGGCTCTCATTTTTCTCATATTTCTAGATTTTTCCACTCGACTCTCCTTTTATATCTCTCTCAATTTTTCTGCTTAACTCTCATTTTTTTGTATTTTTCTCTAAGATCTGGTTGATGGAGAAGGTGAATATTTTGGAGTATTCACTGGCGGGAGTCTATACCCCGAGAATCTTTCTTCAAAGAGGGGTTTGTTACCCTTGTATTACCCTGACTGAGTGGCATGATTTTTTTGAGGCTCAAGCAGGTGAGAACATCTGCTGGCATTGTCCCTGGTGGACTATTCTTGTAGCGATAGCTTCAACCATGGAACATTTCGGCGTCTTGCTTATAGGCTTGAGCTTGACCACTTTCTATTTTCCTTTTTGCATTCTGCGTCAGCTGGGTCGTGCTCAGCCAAGCCCTTTGGCAGTGACTCGTATGTCCACTTTCTTTCATCATGCTCCGTTTCTAGAGCCTTATCGGTAGTTCTGGTCATCTCGAAAGATGATTGACTCAGAAGATTCTTGAGGGATGCCTTTCTGATGTAATCCTTCACACAACTGGGAGGGAATAAGGATAAAAAGAAGACAACGATGTGAAGAAAGGAGGACTCTATCTAGTTATTCCTGCTGCACTTCCATTATTATGTATATATATATTTTTTTTTTTTTTTATTTTTAGAAAAAGATTTAGGATTTGCAACTTTTCCTTTTTCATGTATAAACTTTGTTCATTAAAGTTAAGTAATTAAAATTTCTCCCTTTTTTGATCTTTGATCTTCTCACTTCGTTGCCTTTGATGTTCGTTTTTTTCCATATAAGGGAAATTAATCAAAGGATTCAAAAAGATCTTAACATTGAAATCATAATTAGATAGAGGGTTTTTAAAAGATGAAGCTTGGGTAAGTGTTTTCCCTTTTTTTCTTTTTCCCTTTTTGTTTTGTTTTCGGGAGAGAGGTTTATTTATGTACAGGTTTGGGCAGAACTTCAGATTGAAATTGCCTACGTATCCCAAAGAAAAAGAAATCAGGCCATAACGTAGTTCCGGTCTGGTTTCTCTCTGGGTTTTAACACTTTTTTTTATACTCTTATTTTGCCACAGCTGCCTTTTCGGATTTTTAACCTTGCGGGATGCTCTTACTTTTGCCTAGATTCTTTAATTTCATCAGTTTTTTTTAACCTAGCGAGCCTCTCTTATTTTCATCATTTTTTTAAGGTTAGTACTTTTTGAGCTGGTCCAAATTGGTTGTGGTATTGAAAGCATTTTCGTCCAGGTCCATAATAATAACAGTGCTTCCCATCATAATAGATTTGATTATATATAGCCCGACCCAATTTGGTTTGAATTTTCCTCTTGGATCAAAGATAGGGGCTCAGATTTCGTTGAGTACGAGGTTTCCGTCCTTGAGGTCCCTGGTCTTGATCGTCTTGTTAAATGTCCGGGCTACCCTTTTCTGATAGCCTTGAATGTGAAAGAGCGCCCTTAGTCTTCTTTCGTCGAACAAAAATAAGTCCTTAGAATGATCCCTCTGCCATTTATCTTCTAATATACTGCACTCTACTATAAATATGAGAGAATGAACTTCTAGCTCTCCGGGTTGGACAACTTTCAGTTCGTATACTAGAGAGTACAGGTGACTCCTGTTGAGGCTCAGATTGACGTCATGTAACCCCAAAGGGCGAATGATAACTTTTTTGACCAATCGTTACTGGCTTCGATTGTCCTTTACAGGATTCTCTTAATATTTTTGTTAGCTACCTCGATTGCTCCATTTTTCTGTGGTTTATATGGGGATGACTTGTGCGATGTGATTCTGTATTCTTCCATCAAATCTAGTACTTTCCCTTGGAAGTCAGATCCGTTGTAGGATATGAGTTCATGAGGAACACCATATGAGCATATGATATTCTGCTTGATAAACTTGGCAACGTGAGAAACTTTGAGGACTGAAAAAGAAGCAGCCTCGACCCATTTTATGAAATACTCAACGGCTACCAAGATGAATTCGTGCCCATTCGAAACTTTTGGCGTGACATTACCAATGATGTCTATTCCCCAGACTGAAAATGGCCAAGCGGAAGTCATGTTGTATAATTCTGATGGTGACAAATGTACTTGATTTGTATAGATTTAGGACTTGCGGCATCTTTTGACGAATCTGACACAATCTGTTTCTATTGTCATCTAGAAATAGCCTTGCCGCAAGATCTTTTTTGGCCAACATCATCCCATTAATGTGTGGCCCACAGACTCCTTCGTGCAATTCTCTTATGATCTCTTGACCTTCTTCGTCGGTTACACAAAGCTTGTTCACCCCAAGATAAGCCCTTTTGTACAGCTTTCCGCCACAGATCACGAACTGAGTTGCTAATCTTCTGATGGCTCTCTTATCCTTCTCACTAGCATTCTCTGGGTATCTTTCCTCCTTAATAAAACTCTGGATGTTGTGAAACCACGACAAGCCATCTCCTTCTTATGATTCCAAAGCTGTAACTTCGTATACTCTCATGCTCCTCTGTTCAATCACCAAAGGCATCATTTTGGCTTTTTTTGGTATATCAATCATGGAGGCAAGAGTGGCAAGGGCATCAACAAATTTATTCTGAAGTCGGGGTATTTGAATGAAAACAACCTCTTCAAAACTGGGGATGAGTCGATTGAGCTCCTAATAATATGACAATAGTTTTTCCTCTTTAACCTTTCATTTCCCACTGGCTTGGGAAACGACCAAGGCTGAGTCACCGATCACTTCTATCTTTCTTATGCCCAATTCCAAGGCAGCTTCCATCCCGGCGATACACGCTTCATATTTGGCCTGATTATTAGTAACCTCAAAGTTTATCTTATAGGTCAATGAAATATGCGAGTCATCTAGAATGACCAACAATATCCCTATTCTGTAACTATATTGGTTTGAGGCACCGTCGAAGTATAACATCCACAGCTCATTCTCAACTGTCAGCACGTCTTCACCGGGAAACTGAAATTCTGATTCTTCTTGTCCATCAACTGGCTGATCTACTAAGAATTCTACTACGACTCGTCTTTTTACCAATTTTCTAGTCTTGTAGTGCAGTTCAAATTCGGCCAATAATAACAACCATCGGGCCAATTTTTCTATCAGTGCAGGTTTTTCGAACAGGTACTTAAGTGGGTTCATTATGAAAATCAACACTACAGGATATGGCAGCAGGTCGTTTCGTAACTTTTTGGATGACCACACCAAAGCCCAACAGGTTTTTTCCAGTGGTGTGTATCGGGCTTCACAGTCTTTCATCTTCTTGCTCAAGTAATACACAGCCCTTTCTTTTCCATTATTCCCTTCTTGCGCTAGCATGTAACCTATTGCAGACTCATTCACTGATAAGTACAAGATCAAAGGTTTGCCTGGTTTCAGAGGGGAAAGCACAAGACATTTTTATAGGTACTCTTGGATTGACTCAAAGGCATTCTGGCAATGTTGATCCCATTGAAATTTGGTATTCTTTCTGAGTACACGAAAAAGAGGTTCACAAGTTGTAGTCAATTTCAAGACGAAACGACTAATGAATTGTATTTTTCCAAGGAATCCTCTAACTTCTTTCTCCGTCCTCGGGGGAGGCATTTCTAAAATTTCCTTGATCTTGGAAGGATCCACCTCTATCCCTCTCTGGATGATGATGAATCCCAGCATCTTGCCTGCTGTAACTCCAAAAGCACACTTCTATAGGTTCAACCTCATTCGGTACTTCCTGATTCTCTCAAAGAATTTCTCTAAGGCTGGGATATGTCCTTCACGGACTTTGGATTTAACGATCATATCATCGACGTATACTTCCATTTCTTTGTGTATCATATCGTGGAGTAACGCCATTGCAGCACGTTGATACGTGGCTCCTGCATTATTCAGAGCGAATGTCATAACCCTATAACAATACGTCCCCCACAGCGTGGTGAACTTAGTCTTTTCTCTGTCTTTCGGCACCATGAGAATCTGATTGTATCCTGAGAATCCATCCATGAACGACAACAATGCATGCCCGGCAGTATTGTCCACGAGGACATCTATATGTGGCATAGGAAAGTCATCTTTGGGACTTTCCTTGTTAAGATCTCGAAATTTGACGCAAACTTGTACCCGACCATCTCTCTTTGGCACAGGGACAATATTAACAACCTACTGGGGGTACTCTGTCACATGAAGGAAATCGGCGTTCACTTGTTTGGTAACTTCCTCCTTGATTTTGAGGGCTGGACGATATCTAGGTCAATCAGGTCTTAGACATCTTAGTTTCTGTTTTACAGGTTTGACATCGGGGTAGAGATGTATTTTGTGATGGACGATATATAGGTCAATTGCAGGCATGTCTGCGTACGACCATGCAAAGACGTCTTTAAACTCCTTTAATAATTTGATTAATGGCTCACTTTCTTCATTTGATAAAGCGGAACCGATCTGGACCATTTGTGGATCCTTCTCAGTACCCAAATTTATTGAAAGAATTTCTTCAATCAAAGGTTTAACGTGTATTTCTTCTACTTTTTTCAATTAAGAGTTTTAGCTCTGGGGGAACAACCCCATCAAATTCATCAAAATCAGTAATCAAACATTCGTAAGGAAGTACAACAGGGTAAGTAGAAGAGTTCTTCGTATTATTATAATCATCGAGGGTTACAAATTTTGACGTGAATTTGGTTATAACAGAAGACCGAGACACCCTAACAGGTGAATGTTCAGCAGACTCACCACTGGACTCTGAATCTGTAGATGTTGACATGTTCGACTTAGACTCTGACTCACTATCTACTTCATTTAGAACATTGTTGTCCCAATAATCAACCCAAAGGGGGGGTGAATGGGTTGTTTGGCAAACTTGGTATCTTTTTGCAAAACTCTTTAATTTTTAAGATCAGTTAAAAAGGTGAATAAGAATAAAAGATAAAGAGTTTAAAAGAAAGAGATACAAATAGAGATTTATAGTGGTTCGGTCAACTCGACCTACATCCACTCCCCAAGAGCCTTGGGAATTTAAAATCCACTATAAC
>JAUTBS010448341.1:0-15284 GCA_032361285.1 Aequorea victoria | reverse complement strand
CAATTCCATGGTTATTCAGATCTATTCCGTGGTTATTCATATCTAATGGTAGAATAATTTTATCATTATAGCATTATTGATATTAAATTCTAGGTATTTGCCTGGAGAGATTGTAGTATAAATATTATCTTATTCGTAGTGTAGGCTACCTTTAAAATAAACTAATTTTTTGACCCCTGCAATGCACAGGCTCAATCAATATATTTTTTTAATTAAAATTTTGTAGAACAACGTGAATAATTTGATAAAATAAGTCATCAAAATTGTTGAAAGTGGCTTGGAATCTTTTCAGGTGGGTTACGTTCGGACGTGCGTTCGAATTTTCTCTACAAGAATTTAGACATTTTTGGCCAAAGGGTTCGTCGCTCACAGGATACCTCAAGCGTTTGAACGTTTGCCTTTAGCGTTCGGACTTTTTCGGTTTTGCGTCTGAACAATTTTGGATTTTTTAATTTTGCTATAAATTGAATCCTAATCGCCGCCAATAAGGTGAAGGTTATTTTCTGAGTTTTTTAGAGCTCATATTTTGTAAAAATTTTGTTCTCTCCTTCATTATAGTGAAAACTCTTGCCGCTCTGACCCATGAATGTAGGTTGATTAACTAAATCACGTAAATCTCTTGTATTATTGTGTGATTACTTTGGTTGATTTTTCGTTTGATCGTATTTGGACGTAACAAATTGGTATCAAAGTTGAGAAGTTTGATGGACAAAGCAGAAGCTTCAGTTTATGGAGGGTCAAGATGCGTGCGTTGTTGGTACAACAAAGATTGCACAAAACACTGCTCGGTAGGAAAAAACTACTAGAGAAATTATCAGCGAAAAAGAAGGATAATCTGGATAACAAGGCTCTCAGCGTGATCCAGTTAAGTCTTGCAGACAATGTTCCGCGAGAGGTTGGGGAGGAGACTTTCGCTGTTGAAATTTGGTTAAAACTTGAGAGTATCTATATGACCAAATTTCTCACGAATAGACTGTATCTCAAACAATATTTGTACACGTTTCGGATGAAAGAATGTACGTCTATTAAGATCATCTTGACGATTTCAATAGAACTATTTTAGATTTCAAGAATATTAATATCAAGATTGACGATGATGATCAAACCCTTAATTATTGTATTGTGTTCTTTACAGTCTTCTTTTAAGTATTTTGTTACAACCTTATTATATGGTAAAGATACTATTTCCATTGAGAATGTCAGAATGAGTTTGCATTCTCAAGAGTTGAGAAAAAGAGTATCCAATAATAATGAGAGTAATGAAGAATGATTGTTTGTTAGGGGTAGAACAGTTGAGAAGGAAAATCATACTAAAAGATCATCTCGAACCAAATCCAAGAATAAGAAAAAGGGAAATTGTAATTATTGCAAGAAACTAAGTCATTACAAATTTAAGTACCCTAAACTCAATGACAAAGAAAAAGATAAGAAGGGCCAGAAAGATGATACAGAAATTGTTGGTGTTACTGAAGACTTTGATGGTGCAGAGAATGTTCTGTCTACTAGTGCAGGGAATATTCGTTCTGAAAAAGAATGGATTATGGATTCTGAATGTTCTTACCACATGTGCCCAAATCAAGATTGATTTTCAACCTTCAAATCGGTCAACGGTGATACAGTTTTGATGGGAAACAATATACCATGTAAAACTGTAAACATTGGAACAATTTAGATCAGGATACACGACAGAATTGTGAGGACTCTATCTAATATTTGGCACGTACCAGATTTGAAAAAGAATTTGATCTCTTTGAGTACTCTAGACTCCAACGAATGCAAGTACACTGATGAAGGTCGAGTCATGAGGGTCTCAAGGGGTGCTCTTGCATTGATGAAAAGCAAGAAGTCAAGTAACCTCTATGTGGTACAGGGTAGTACAATTTTGGGTAATATTGCAGTGATTTCTTCATCTACGGTTCCTACATCAGATTTGACTTAGTTGTGGCATATGGGTATTGGGCATATGAGTGAGAGAGGGATGATAGGTTTGAGCAAACAGGGTTTGTTTGGTGTTCAAAAAATAAAAAAGCTAAATTTTTGTAAACATTGTGTCTATGGAAAGTAGTCCAGGGTCAAGTTCAGTATAGCTATCCGAAGTACTAAAGGTATTGTCGATTATATCCATTATGATGTTTTGGGTCCCTCACAGGTTAAGTCAAAGGGAGGTTCTCAGTATTTTGTAAACTTTATTGATGAATTTTTTATAAAGGTCCCGATTTATATGTTAAAGCATAAAAGTGAGATTTTTACAACATTCAAATAGTTTAAAGTCATGGTCGAGAAGCAGACAGGGAAGAAAATTAAGAGACTAAGAACTAACATGCATCTTATAATTTTGCTCTAGAAGATTTAATCAATTTTGTAAGAATATAGTGAGGTGTCGTACAGTGAGAAAGATGCATCAACAGAACGATGTTGCTGAAAGGATAAACATGACTCTATTAGAGAAGGTCAGATGCATGTTGTCTAATGCAGGTTTGAGCAAAGAATTCTAGATTGAATCCGTATCTACAACTTGTTATATGGTAAATCGGTCCACATCCACTTCTATAGAATGCAAAGTACCTAAAGAGGTATGGTCTGGTAAACTTGCTGAGTACTCTAATTTGAGAGTTTTTGGTTGTCCTGCTTATGCACATCTTAGTAAGGACAAATTTGAACCAAGAGTTAAGAAAGACATTTTCTTAAGCTACGGATCTGGAGTGAATGGATATAAATTATGACTTACTGATCCTAAGTCACCTAAGTTTCTTATTAGTAGCGATGTGACATTTGATGAGCACTCAAAATTCTTCAGGAAAACATACACTCTGATGAAAAAGGCAGTGATTAGAGAGTTCCTAAGCAGGTGGAGCTTGAGTGTCAAGGCTCAAATATGGTACAGGAAGGTAGTTGTGACACAGAAGATGATATCCATCATCCTAACAGAGAGAATGTTGTGCCACCACAACCTCAATTCAATATTACAAAGGACAGACCGAGAAGGGAAATTATACCACCGCAAAAGTACGCGACTTATGCAGATATTGTGGCTTATGCTCTGTTAGTGGCAGAGTTTGTTGAGTTTGAGGAGCCTACTATATATTAAGAGACTATTTTGGGTTTGAATTCTGCACAGTGGACTGTGGTTTTGCAAGAAGAGATGGAATCTCTTCAGAACAATCAAACTTGGGAGTTAGTAAAACTGCCAAAGGAAAAGAGGATTGTAGGCTGCAAGTGGATTTTTAAAAGAAAGTTCAGCATTCCAGATGTTAAAGATTCAAGGTATAAAGCTCGATTACTAACAAAGGAATATAGCCAAAGGGAATGTGTAGAGTTCAATAAAGTATTCTCACGAGTTGTGAAGCATAACTTTATTTGAGTTCTACTTGTTATTGTCTCGAGTCTTGACTTAGAGCTTGGACAGCTTGATGTTAAGATAACATTTTTACATGGCGAGCTTGAGGAGCAGATTTACATGCATCATCCGAAAAGTTTTGTTGTTCCTGGTAAGAAAAATCTTGCATGCCTATTGAAAAAGTCTCTTTATGGCCTAAAACAATCCCCTAGACAATGGTATAAGTAGTTTGACACATTTATGGTCAGTTACGATTACTCTATGAGTGAACATGATAGTTGTGTGTATTTTAAAAAACTCTTAAATAACTCTTTTATTTATTATTTTATGTCGATGACATGCTTATTACGGTAAAAGACAAGTCAGAGATTGACAATTTGAAGAGACAACTGAGTGGAGAATTTCATATGAAAGATTTGGGCACAGCAAAGAAAATTTTGGGTATAGAGATTCACAAGGACAGGAAAGGTAGAAAACTATACTTAAATCAGAAAAACTACATTGAGAAGATTTTAGAAGATGTCTAAGCCTGTGAGCATTCCGTTGGCTGCACACTTTAGGCTTTTAGCAGATTTGTCTCCATAGTGAAAAGAAGAGGAGAAGAATATATTAGAGGTTTCCTACGCCAATGCAACGAAAAACCTAATGTATGCTATGGTATGCACTCATCTAGACATTTCACAAGTTTTTAGTGTCGTGAGTCGTTACATGGCTCATCCGTCGGCTTGATGTTTGATGGAAGTTCTAAAATTTATTCTGTTAGTTTTATTGATTCTAATTTTGTTGGGGACCATAATAGAAGAATATCTCCTTGATAAGTTATGTGTTCTCCCAGGGGGTGTTGTTAGATGGAATGTTACTTTACATGTTACAGTTGCATTATCTACCACAGAGGCAGAATATATATATAGCAGTGACTGAGAATGTGGTTGAGAGGCTTGCTTGATGAGTTAGGTTTTGAGCAGGGTCTGACTGACATATATTGTGACAATCAAAGTGCTATACATTTGACCAAAAATCTTATGTATCATGAATGAACCAAGCATATTGATGTCAGGTATCACTTCATTTGGGATATCATTGCGAAGAAGCAAGTCGAGGTGAAGGAAAACTGGCACAGCAGAAAATTCAACAGATATGATGACTAAACCTATCTCGGTTGCTAAGTTCGAACAGTGCTTAGACTGAAAAGGTGTTCAATGTTACAGATAGCATTGCGGCATTACTTCGATGGGAGTTTGACTCAAGGTTCTTTGTTTGGAGTGTTGGTGTATCCAAGACAATGTGGAGATTTGTTAAAAGTGGCTTGAAATCCTTTGTGGTGGGTTAAATCCAGACGTGAATCTGAACGTTTTTGGCTAGAGGGTTCGTCACTCACGGGATGCCTCAAGCATTCAGATGTTGTTTTTAGCGTCTGGATGTTTTTCGAGTTTTTGAATTTTTTTATAAATTGAACCCTAATCGCCGTTATTATTAGGGTGAAGGATATTTTTTGAGTTTTCTAGGGCTCATATTTTGTAAACCTTTTATTTTTTTCTCCATTATAGTGAAAACTCTTACTGCTCTCGTTTGGAAATGTAGGTTAATTAACGAAATCACGTAATATCTCTTGTATTATTATGTGATTGTTTTGATTGTTTTCTCATTTTATCATATTTGATCGTAACAAAAATGAATAAAGAAAGGAAAAGAAAAGAATGATAAAGGGAGTTACAATTCGTCTTTCATTATAACAATGCAATAAAAACGAAATAAATGCACAAGGAAAATGACTGAACAAATTACATTTGTGTTAGCCCATTATGAGGCCATTTTTATGAATGGTATTATCTTTCAGCGTTCATTTTTTTTAACTGTACAATAATTTTTTCAGTTAGTTAACCATATCCAATCAACTTATTTTTTTCATAATTGATCTACGCACTAGAGATAGTAAAATAAAAGGTTCGGATCATAAAAATGAGCTCGTAATGGGCCGTACGATATACGATCAACTTGATTTTTTATAAAACTGACCTACATATTGAACATAATAAAATAAACGGTTTGAATCATAAAAATAGGCTCGTAATGGGCCAGACTACACCGGACAGTGGACCGTCAAACTGTCAAAAATTAAGCCACTTCCTATCAAATTAAATATTTCGAAAAACTGACGTTTTAAGTTCTATTAATTTAGATATTTTAGAACATGAAGTCACATATCAACTCTCATTCTTCATCTTCTCTTTTTTTACTTAATCATTAATTCATGTCTCATCATTTTTTACTATCCCACTTCTTCTTAATCTTATAATATATAAGAAAAGTAGAGTATTTCCTTATACTGCTCTTTCTTTATACTGCTCTAAAAAATGTTATGTGACCACTTAAAAATTCACCATATGGAAAGAAAGAGAGTACTGGAGGATTGGATCATGGAAGCCTACACGCGACCACTTAAAAATTCACCATATTGCACCTTTTAGACCTTCTGGCTTTGACTCCTAAGTTTTTCTGGATCTTGGTTTTCGTCTGTCACCTGTTCTCGATCTTAACGTCGTAGTTTGGTTAGTTATCCATAGCTCGGTCTTTTCCTTTTGACCGAGCTCTACTGTCATTATCATGGGTAAGTTTAGGAATAGATGCTCTACCAATTAGGCAATGGCCGAGTTTCGAAGGGAATATAGTATCCCTGACGATGTCGGTCTCGAGCTATATGACGAGAGGTCAGACAAGAGCCTAGTCAGCTTTGACTGCGTGGCTTTCCCCATTGTTTCCATAATCAAAGGGGGAGTTTGGTTCCCTTTCAATTCTCTTCTTCGGCGTATGTTAGCTGACTGCAAACTTGCACCGTGGTAGGTTTCGATCAATTTTTTCTGAGTTTTCATAGGGGTGGTCAAGATCAACCGTAAGCTCGGCATTGAGCTCGACATCCCCAAAAAAATTTCTTGCTAGACACTTGCTCATAATAAGGATACGAGCACACACTACCTCTGCCTTAAATCTCGGTTGAGGGAGCTGGTTATCGACCTCCCGGACTTAGACAAACATGCTGCTGACTTCCTCCTCGTCAGTGAGAACTTCGAGTACGGCCCTGAGAAGATGGGAATGCCAGTGCCAGGATTTGAGGGAATACCAGGTTGGCCATATTCTCTGTCTTTGTTGCCTTTTAATTTCTTGGTCGCAATAGGTACACTTTGACCCATTTTTGACTTGTTGTTCTCTTGGTTTGTGCAGAGGCCGACCTCCCTACTCGCAGGAAAAACAAGGCCAGATCGGTTCTCATGGACCAGGTCCTGACACTTCAGCATTGAGATGCCCCTTCTTTTTTACGGTACAACCCTTCGTATACGCACACGCTTGCCAAGAGGACGCATCAAGGATCTCCATCCCCATCCGAGATGCCGAGAGTTCCAAACAACGTCGATCTCAGGGCAACGGTGCTAAACATTCCTACCATCGGGGCACCGGGATCCACCAGCCGAACGACTTCGCGCGAGTAAGGCTCAGCCCCCAGGGTAGCTGCCCCCATTCACCAAGTGTCACCGCCCCCTCAAGCTCCGGAGACTCGGTATGTTGACACCGAGGATGCTACCCCTCTAACCAAGAGGAAGCAGATAAGGAAGACGGTGATCTCAAAGGATGTGGCTGAGGGTTCCGATCAGCACAGAGACGACTTCGTCCTGGTGCAAGATGATGAGCCGACCCTCCCTGTTTGGGAACCGAAGTTGGCGCACGATGATCAACCCATCACTATTTGCATGAGGTCGGTTGGCTCGCCCTCTATGTCTTATGCCCTTTCCAGGGCCGTTCTTCTCCCCGAGGACATAAAGGACCGAGCCAGCAGGTCTGACGACTTGCTCATGGCCTCGTCCATCCATGCCACCGTTCAGGTAGCTCTACCGTTCTCATTCTTTCTTTTTTCCCCTTACATCTCGGTTTTGTTTGATGTATCTTGTGCTGACCCTTTGTTTATATCTTGCTTGTGCAGAGCCTGCAGGACCTTCACGTCATGCTCGGCCGCTTTGGCGAGCTAAAGATGACCAATGCTCAGCTCGGTCAGTAGCTAGCCGTGGTCGAAAGGGATAGGACAAAAGTGGCGGTGGCTCTTGAATGGAGAGCGGTAGAGGTCTAGGCCACCAAGGATAAGCTTCAATCGACCCTCAAGGAGCTTGAAGTCGCGCGCGCCAGAGAAGCCAAACTAGAGGAGGCTCTCATGAAGGCCGAGTCATCCGCGGAGGCGATGAAGTAGTCCTTGGCTGAGCTAGACACCCTCAAAAAGGTCCAGGCGGACATGGAAGCCACCCGAGTAGAGGGAGAAGATGACGCCTGGGAGGTCGGCTTTGACGTCGGGGTCGAGATGGTCATCGGCAAAGTCAACTCTGTCCAGGTCGAGCTGACTTTGATCGGCTAGAAGGAAGGCTGGGTGGATTTTTTGGCGTGGCTGAACGTTGAAAAGTCCTCCTCATTATGGGCCAAGTTCCCATCCACAACCGCTGAGCTGGCTCCTTGTACTACAGACGCCTTTGTCGAGCCTTCGAGCGATTCAGTGCTCGCCCTTGTCGAGGCTCCTCCACCCGGGCTTGGGTTAGCCCTATCCCCTGCTACCAAGTTCTCGTTAGTCCTGGACCCTCCTACTGTGGATCCTCTCGACGAGGCCGAACTGATCTCGATTCCTCCTCCGGCCAAGGATGCGTCCGTTTGAACCTTTACTTGCTTTTATTTTCATTTTGTTTGCTTTTGTAATCTCAGAGTTCGGCCAATGTCCTTTGTAAGGCCATCTCCTTTCTTGTAGCTTTCGGGCATACCTCTTATATTAATAGAAATATGTTTTTCCTTATGAAGCTGTACTCTTCTATTTTTGTCTTATTCTTTCGCATAATCAAAATGTCGTGTTGACTCCCTTGATGCCGAGAACGATTGATGTCGGTCAACCTAGCATCGTTGAATAAAACTAATTTGAACAAGTGTGCATTTCTTTATTGCCGAGAACATGGTATCTCGATCGAATTCGGTCCGTCCTGCATCTTGAACAATGTCGGTCCATCTTGCATTGTCTTGTGATAGTAATTTGTACAAGTGTTGAAAATCTTTTATGGCCGATAACATGGTATCTCGGTCAAGTTCTCTTTTGTCCAATTTGAATGCTCAGACCATGTGTTGACATGTCCTTCGTGCCAAGATCTCAGTATCTCGGTCAGGATTGTATTAATAAATTTCGAATGATTGCACCAAGTGTTGACCACCTTTGCAGTCGAGCGATCTGAGTATTGTGAACATCATCATGGCCGAGATCTTAGTGTCTCGGTCCAAACCATCTTGTCTAATTTGAACATTCGGGCAAGTGTTCAAAACTTTTCACGGCTGAGGACGTGGTACCTCGATAACGAATGCGTTTCATCCACTTTTGACGACCTCTTCATGTCGTGCCCCCGGTACCTCGGTCGGTATGTGTTGTCATTCAGATAAATGGGTGCAGTGTGAGTATTAATGAGGCCGAGAGCATGCCACCTCGGGGAATCGATTCCGGGGAACCAAACCAGGTCTGCTTGGTTGTGCCCATTTCTTTTGTCGGTTTTGTTCACGTGTTTGGAACTCTTCAAAAGACCGTGTTTTTGATATCCCGGTGTGTGGCCCCCATTTTGCCATTGGCCGAGCTTGTTTGAGCTTACTTTTGAGTTACTCGTTCCTCGGAGCTGTTCAAAACTCCTGCGCAATCGAGCTATTCGAGCTGGCATTTGGGTTATTCAAACCCAGGAGCTGTTCAAAACTCCTTCATGGTATTTTGGTTATTCGAACTTGGGGGCTGTTCAAAACCTTTGCATGACCGAGCTATTCGAGCTAGCTTCTAGACTATTCGAGTCCGAGAGTTGTTCAAAACTATTGCATGGCCGAGCCATTCGAGCTAGCTTTTGGACTACTCAAGTTTGGGAGCTATTCAAAACTCCTATATGGCCGAGCTATTTGAGCTAGCTTTTGGACTGTTCGAGTCCGGGAGCTATTCAAGACTCCTGCATGGCCGAGCTATTCGAGTTGGCGTTTGGACTATTCAAGTCCAGAAGCTATTTAAAACCCCTGTATGACCGAGCTATTCGAGCTGGCTTTTGGACTATTCGAGTCCGGGAGATGTTCAAAACTCCTGCATGGCATTTAGGTTATTCAAACCCGGGGGCTATTCAAAGTCCCTGCATGACCGAGCTATTCGAGTTATCTTCTGGACTATTCGAGTTCGGGAGCCGTTCAAAACTTCTGCATGACCGAGCTAATCGAGCTGGCTTTCTGGATTTCTTAAAACTCAGAGATGTTGATTTGAGGGACTGAGCGATCAGGATGGCCGAAAGTACTTTTATTGATGAACCTTTTAATTGTTACATGGCATGACCGAAGTAATATGCTTGTCAATGGAAGAAAAATCGCAAGTTGGCTCTGTTCCAAGGTCGGGAGACCCTTTTGCCGCTGAGATCCTCGAGCCTATATGCTCCAGTTCCTGCAAAATAGGCCCGAATTTGGTAAGGTCCCTCCTAATTGGCGCTGAGCTTTCCTTTCTTAGAAATCTTGGTGTTGCCCATAACCTTGCGTAGTACTAGGTCGCCTGGGGAGAAATCCTGAGGTTATACCTTTTTGTTGTGCTCCCTTTCCATTTCTTGTTGCTAGGCCTGGATTATGAGGAGGGCAGTTTTCCTCCGTTCTTTGGCCAGGTCCAGATCTCGGGCAAGGATTTCTTCATTACTTAGTAGGGAAAAGAGGTCAGTCCTCATGGTCAGGAGGCCAATCTCCAGAGGGATTATTGCCTCAGTCCCGTACATCATCGAGTATGGAGTTTTGCCCGTTGATCGCCGTGGTGTTGTTCGGTATGCCCAGAGAACGTTGGTTAGTTCATCCACCCATCTTCCCTTTGCCTTCTCAAGCCTTTTCTTTATGCCGTCGAGGATTGTCTTGTTCGACGCCTCAGCTTGTCCATTGCACTATGGGTATGTCGGTGTCAAATTATAAAATGCCACTCCTAGCTCGACCAAGAAAGTCTGAAAGATCCTACCATCAAACTGGGTACCGTTGTCGAAGATCAAGGCCCTTGGAATTCTGAACCTTCTGATGATATTTTTCCATACAAATTTCTTCACGTTAGTTTCCCTGATGTTTGCAAGGGGTTTGGCCTCCACCCATTTGGTGAAATAATCTGTAGTTGTGATAAGGAACTTCCTATTATTTACTGCCTTTATGAGAGATGCCACGATGTCGAGGACCTAGTGGGTGAAGGGTCATGGATTGACGAGAGGCGTAAGCTCCCCTGCTGGTTGGTGGATCATGGAAGCGAGCCTTTGACATTTCTTACATTTTTGGACATATTGTTGGGCATCTTTCTGCATGTATGGCCAACATTATCCCTGTGTTATAGCCCGATGGGCTAACGACCTTCCTCCTATGTGACTCCCGTATATGCCTTCGTGAATCACAAATAGGAGGTCCTCTACTATGCTTGGATGCACGCAGAGGAGGTAGGGACCGGTGAACGACCGCCTGTACAGCTTCTCATTGGGGGATAGCCAAAACCGAGAGGCCTTTAACCAGATTTTGTGTGCCTCCCTTTTGTTAGAAGGGAGGTATTCTGTTTTTAAGAAGGTAACGATTAGATCCATCCAACTTGGTGCTGAGTTTGTGGGGAGAACCTCTTCTGGAGTGTGTTCTTCTTCAATGGTGGATTTAGCTAGGACCTCCATCGTGATCTGCCTTTCACAACTGGTGACGCTTGCCATGGCCAGGGATGCGAGGGCGTCGGCATGGCTGTTCAGCTCCCGTCCAACCTGTTCAATCCTGAAGGCTCTGAACCCTCCGATCTCACCCCTAGCCCTTTCTAGGTACCGCGTCATCCTATCGTATTGGGCCTCGTAAATTCCTGTTAGTTGATTAACAACAAACTGGGAGTCGTTGTATGGTTCAAGCTCTGTGATGTGGAGTCTCTTGGCCGCTCAGAGGCCGGCTATGAGGGCTTCATACTCAGCCTCGTTGTTTGAGGCCCAGAAGTTAAGTTTTAGCGACTGTTCCACTGTCACTCCTTTTTGTGAGGTCAGGACGAGGCTAGCCCTTGCACCCCTGTTGTTCGATGTGCCGTCAACCTGGAGTTTCCACGCCTCTCCCAAAGGTTTTTTCCATGCCGAAAAGGGGTTTATCCCCCGAGCTCGGCAGTTTGGGGCTCGGAGGTCCCAGTTGAGGAGTTCGTTATGCTCACCTCTTCGGCTAAGGAGTTTGGCGTTATTGATGGCATCCTTGTCTCGTTTAGGTCGGCAGTTTGGGGTCCGCTTGGTGAAGAGAGGCCGGTTAGTGGTTCGGCTGGTGCGGTCATTAGTTCGGCAGATGGGGTAAGCTTTGCAATGAAGTCGGCCAAGACCTGGCCCTTGATGGACATTCTTGGCTCGAAGCTGATGTGGTGTTCATCGAGCTCTACGGCCCACCTAGAGATTTTTTTCGTGAGGTGGGCCTTACCGAGTAGTACCTTGAGAGGATATTTGATGAGGACCATGATGGGGTGATCTTGGAAGTAGTGCATTAACTTTCTTGATGCCACAACAAGGGCATAGGCCAGCTTTTCCAAGGGCATGTACCTTATTTTGGCATCGGCGAGTGTCTTGCCGACATAGTACACCGGCTGATATCGTCGGTCTTCCTCCCTTACCAACACTCCGCTCATAGTATGGTGCGACACGACTAAGTACAGGTTGAGGACTTCCCCTCCAATTAGAGTAGAAAGGATTGAGGGTTCTGCCACGTATTTTTTAAGTTCCTCTAGGGCCGTGTCAGCTTCCGTTGTCCATTGAAAGCTTGGGTTTCACTTCAAGGCTTGAAAGAAGGGACGACATTTGTCCGAAGAGCGATTGATGAACCGATTCAGGGTTGCGATCATCCCTGTCAATTTTTGGACATCTTTGACCGACCTTAGTCATTTTACAGCCTGGATCGCCTGGATTTGGTCTGAATTCGCCTCAATTCCCCTGTGTGTCACAAGGAAGCTGAGGAACTTACCAAAGCCAATACCGAAAGCACATTTTGAAGCATTCAATTTGAGCTTGTGCCGCTTCAAGATGTCAAACATTTCTTGGAGGTCGCCGAGGTGATGCTCCCTTTCCATGGACTTGACCACCATATCATCGTTATAGGCCTCCATCATCCTTCCCAACATTCCTCCAAACATCCTGGCCATCATCCTCTGATAAGTGGCACCTGCATTCTTTCGACCGAATAGCATGACCTTGTAGCAGTAGGTTCCCTGCGGCGTGATGAATGTGGTCTTCTCCTGGTCAAGGTCGTGCATCGCGATCTGGTGGTACCCTCTGTAAGCGTTCAGGAAGTTCATGCGAGCGTGGCCAACCGTTGAGTCCACGAGCTGATCGATTTTAGGAAGGGGAAAGCTGTCCTTCGGATAAGCCTTGTTCAGGCTTGTGAAATCTACGCATACCCGCCATTTCCCTGTCTTTTTCTTTACCACGACCGTGTTCGACATCCAATCTGGATAGTCAGCCTCTCGAATGGCGTCCGCCTCTAAGAGTTTGGTGACTTCTTCAACGATGGCCTCGACGTGTTAAGAGGCTGACCTCTGACTTTTTTACTTTACGGGCCGATAATCCAGACTTACGTTGAGCCGGTGGTAGATAAAGGTCGGATCTAACCCGGGCATTTCGTATGGTGTCCACGTGAAGAGTTCAATGTTGGCCTTCAGGAACGCAATCATCTCGGCCTTCTTTGGTTTGGCCAAGGTTGATCCCAATAGAAAGAATTTTTCTAGGTTAGAGTCATCAATGGGGATCGTCAAGAGATCTTTCATGACTTTATCCGATGCTCGCTGCCGACATCCTCCAAGACTTGCTGCTCTGGAACCTCGACAAGCTGCACTTATCCCATGGTCCACTTTGTTTTGAGGGCGGCCATAAAGCACTCCTTTGAGGCAACCTGATCATCGTAGATGACTTCGATCCCGTCCTCTCTGGGAAACTTCATCAATTGGTGGTAGGTGGACGGTATTGTTCTAAGTTCGTGTAGCCAAGACTTACCCACAATGGCGTTGTATGCTGAAGGTATGTCCGTCACCAAAAAGTTGGTCTCGATTGTAATAGAGCTAGCTCGAACAGGGACTGTGACCCTTTCCAGGGGCCACACTGGCTGTGAGTTGAACCCAACCAACGGAGTGAGCGATGGAGTCAGATCCTTCTGTCCAAGCCAAGCTTCTTGAATAGGTCATAATACATAACCTCGGCCAAGCTCCCCTGGTCCACCAAGATCCATTTAACGTTGAATCCTGACAGATTCAGAGTTATCACTAGGGCGTCATTATGAGGGTGTTGAACCCGATCCGAGTTGGCCTCAATGAATGATATTTCAGCCACTACACACTCGGCCCTCGACCTCTTGGCTGGTTGTACCTACATCATAGCCTGTTGATGTCGAGCTTTTTGTATTTAGCCCCTCAAGCCGTTCTTCTCACTGTGGTCCATCAGGCCGTGGATCACGGCTATCTCGCCCCTCGCTTGCTCGGTTGCAGGAGCGCGTCTTTGGTGCGCGTGTGGGGCCATTCTCTGGCTCGGCCCTTGATCCCCTTGTTCATTGATGTATTTTTTGAGGTGTCCCTGCCGTACTAGATCTTCCAGATGCCTCTTGAAAGAGTGGCAGTCCTCTGTTCGGTGGGCTACCTCTTTGTGATAGGAGCACCTCTAGCGAACCCTGTCTCTAAGGGCCGCCTTGATAGCTACCTCGGATATTTTTGGGGGCCACACGAAGTACGACTTATCCCTTATCATAGAAAGGATCTGATAGATCGGCTCCTTAAAAATTGTATTGACCGCGATCTGCACATTCCCCTCAGGCCGACCAAACCTCTCTGGTCGGTTGTACCAGTTCGCTTGACCGTACTCCTCTATTCGACCGAAGTCCATCCTCTACCTTTTTGACGGGCTTCCTATTTCTTTGAAGCCGGTCTTCCTTGGGCTTGATACCCCCTCTACCTCGGCAGTCCCGACATCTTCCTCCTTACGGATGTACTGCTCCACCTTCTGCATCAGATCTTCAATGTTCTTAGGGGGCTCCATTGTCAAGGCGCCCCTCAGTTTGCTCCCTCGTAGCAGACCGAGCCTGAGGGATGCTATGGCCAGCTCTTCGCTACAATGACCTATGTCGTTATAGGTCTCCTAGTATTGTTCGGCGTAGGCCCAAAGTGTTTCCTTAATTCCTTCCCTTCCTTAAGGCGAGAAGTGAGTCAATATTTTTCAGGACTTTTACACACGTGATGAAGCGGGCCTCAAAACCTGAAGCCAGTTTCGCCCCATCCATTGATGAATGTCGCGGGTAGCCTATCGAACCACTTCAGGCCGGTTTCTCCAAGGTTGGACGGGAAAACTTTGTACATGAGCAAGTCATTACCGCTCCACAGCATCATCATTTGGCAGTAATGATTGAGGTGTGTGTTGAGATCCGCTTTCCCGTCATATGATGTGAACTTTGGTAGGAAGAAACCCTTTGGCGGCACCAGGGCTTCTATTCTTTCTGGTAACAGAGTGGTGAGATGTTTTTGGGCTATTGAATGGGAGGTCGGCCCATGGACTAGGCCGAGAGGCCGATATATCGGCAAGCTGGGTTCTGCCCTTCTGTCATCCTTTCTTAGCGCAGGGCATCTCGGCATTGTGGAATAGCGACTCCGCTCGGCTCCTCCCTCTCTGGGGAGTGGAGTGTTACATTTTGGTATCAAAATTTAAGGAGATAGGTTCTGTAGACATGATTGAGTTGGTTGAGTCTGGCACTAGGTGGACCATAGGTTGTGTAGGGTAAGTGGTTAAAGTAAGATGATTGTTAGGAATGTCTTGCCTTAAGTCTTCGGACATCTGATTGATTAACTTGGAAATCTAATTGGAAACGCGTTGGCGCCTTAAGTCTTCGATCGAATTGGGAGGATAACCCTAGCGATCTAGGTAAAGAGAGGAGA
>JAUTBS010448230.1:0-15287 GCA_032361285.1 Aequorea victoria | reverse complement strand
GACGTAAGATGATAGAAATCATATAAAGCATAAAGTTAATTCTTATTCATGGATTATTATATCATTTAGGTCCCGGAGGTGTAACCACGGACAAGGGAACTCCACCTCGTGATCAAGGAGGTTGTTTGTGAAGTGTTCAAGTGAAAGGTGAGAGTAGCTAGCTTAAGTAAAATGAAATGTAAAAAATGTGGTTATCTTAAATGTCTTGATAACATGTTTTGTGATGATCTCGTGGGTATTTTCTTAAAGCATGTTTTGTTGATTCAAATAAAGTTAATCTTCATTTTAATCAAACGTGATCACGTTTTCATAATGGGTCTGTTGAGATCAAAATGTATCTTGTGTTGTATGTTTTGCTTGAGTCTGCCAAGTTATAGCGGATAACCATCTTGAGTGGACCCCTTGTGTGGGTGTTTGATAGCCTTAAAGGCAATGCCCCTTGTGTGGGTGTTTACTAGCCTTAAAGGCATTGCCCCTATGTTGGGTGGAGGTCCAGTGGTGGATAGTTTGAACCTCGTTGAGGGTGTAGCCCAATAGTGGCTGTTATAGTTGTAGCCCTTAAGTCAGGCGGTGATCCAGTGGTGGACATGATGCACTTACCACTGGTGTTGAAATGAGTGGCCCCTTACACTCGCCACTCAAATGGAAGTGCATTGTGTTATGAGGTAACGGTACCGTCGAAACTCCCGGTTGTGAGGTTAAACGACTACTTAGGCACTGTAAAATGTGAGTTAAATGTTGTGTTATATATATATATATGATTTATAACACGTGGATGTTGAGCATGGAAATACTTTGGTAAATGTATTTCAAAGTATGTTATCTGAAGATCATGAAATCTATTCTTATTTGTGTGTGTGGCGTTACTTTTACATAAAATGGTTGATGGCAGAGATGTTTTATATCTTGTTTTATTTTAATGCTAAGCCCACTCTCTTATAATCTCGTGGTTGCGGATTACAGTTCGGGATAAACTTTTGGTCCACTAGTACCAAGAAGAGGATCCTGTAAGGAAGAAGATCCCTTGTATAATAGTTTCCTTTGGTTTGTAACCTTAAACATATGAATATTATATTTGTAAACATGGTTGGGATTGAGTATCCCGTAATTTAGCTTACCTTTTTGCTTATCGGGATAGAGGATCCCTTTGTGGAGTATATGTATGGTGTTGGAAATGATTTGATGATTATTGTGAAATGTTTTTGAGCAATGCGGAGTGCATCCATTGTTATATCATGGCATTTGTGGATTAGGTAAGCTGTACCACCCACTCCGAGGGAGATTATTTATCTTTCGGGGAGCGGGTGTTTCACCTAATTCCTTTCCACTTCGTACCTTAACTCCCAAGCCGAGTTCTTTGGTAATAAAAGAGTTAAACTTTATCTATAATAGATTTATTTTGAGGATACGATTCTTCGACCTTAAAATCAAGTGTCGACTCATGTTTCAAAAAGAACATGTGATTTTCGATCTCTAACTATGTGGAAAAATAAGAAAATAGTCAATTAGATTCAATGTGGGCTTTTTAAAATAAAATTAATCCATTGACTTGTAGCTTTCGAAAAACAAATCTAGTTGATCATTAATCCATGGTTCGAGTAGGTATACATTGGGCTCAAGGGATTTAGAGAGAGATATCCCGTAAGAATCGTATCCTCATGTCTCAATATTGATAAAGGAAAAAGAAGATGGTCCTCTGCGCTTTCATCTGATAATCTTTTTTGGCCCTCTCAAAGTGGCGACTCTATTGGGTATCACAAGAGGGCTAAACTCCAAAACAATTATATATTTATCTTTAAACCAATTGGGACTTCATATCATTTTCATTTTAAGTATTCTTTGCGGTACAATCCTTGAAGCTTTCTTGGAGTAACCTCTTGGATCTTGATCACCTTCTCTGACCCCGTACCCTTTGGGTACATCAAAAGAGAGACAGGGTTGCACCGATCAAATCTTTCACCGTTCACACATGACTTGCACCCATGTCGACGGGTTGATGGATGACGCACCCTCGCTTTCTTGCCTGAGAAGGATAACCATTGACTACATGGCTTTAGTCTATGTGAATAAACCCTAGAACTTATTCGATAAGACAGAAAACCTTATATTAAGATCATGTGCTTATCCAGTATGCTTAAATCCTATTTGACAAATTCAAAACCTATTTTGTATACTCGACACATATCTGATAAACTTGGACCTTATGTTATACGCATCTATGCTTATCTGATAGGCCTAAAGACTTATCTCATATCCTTAAATGTTTATCTGATAAAACTAAAGTTCATATGATAAGCCCGAGATGTATTCGGTATCCATCATCTTAAGCTGGGAACTTATCTCTTACGTCTCAATGCTTATCCGATAGGCCTAAAGCCTATCTTATACACCTTGATGTTTATCTGATAAACCCAAAAATCTATTTGATAGAGCTGAATCTTTATCAAATATGCCCAAAGTTATCTGATAGACTTAATGCTTACCCGATAAGCTTACAGCTTATTTGATGTGAGCCTTGTCTGCTATATATGGGTGTTATCTGCTATATGTAGTTTATCTGTTATGGGATTCGCAAGTGATTCAATCCTTAAAAAGAACAATCCTTTAATTTTCAAATTGGGCATACAGAAGCCAATCGATCTAAATCCCATTGAGTTCAAAATCCTAACTCTCGAAGGTTAGAAAGGAACTACCTGAGAACTCACCAGAAAGATCAGGCAGAATGGCCGATAACAATGAACTCACCAGGGGAGAACTGTCACAAGCCCTCTCGGGCATGCAAAGGAATGTGGCTGACATGTAAGCGGTAATGGCTCAGATGATACTAAACCAGTGTCCGACCCCAGATATTCCAGCAGGACCTCCACCAGTACCACTCTAGTACCAAGAGCCGGTTAACCTAGCAGTAGCAACACCCAACCTAGTGAATGACCCAACTACCAATTCGAACCAAGCACAACCCAAGCTGGCCCAACCCAATGTCATCCTTTATCCGGTCTTAGTTCAGATACCAACAGTGGGGGAACCAGTTTTCGTCGAGGATCAAGCTTGGAAAGCTAAATTGGAAAGAATAAAAACTATCCTGAGAAGGACGTAGGGAGTCGAAGATTACATGCTGGATATAGAAGGGTTACGTCTGTTTCCCAAAGCCAGACTGTTGAAAAAGTTTAAAATGTCAGAAATAGACAGATTTGATGGTACAGGAGATCCCAAAACTCACTTCCGAATATATGTGGGAGCCTTTAGGCCCATGGGTATCAACAATGAACTACTAGCCCAATTATTCCAATGTACTCTAACTGGGACAACCTTAAGATGATTTCTCACCATGGATGTAGCTAAGACTCAAATGTGGAAGGACATTGCAAATGCCTTCGTGGCACAATATTCTTACAACTTACAGCTCAACGTCACCACCCGAGAGCTCGAGACTTCTTGTCAAGATGTAAATTCAAAATCAAGTTTCAAAATTCAAAATTTAAAATTCAACTTTAAATTCAAGAATTTCTTGGTCCCCCAGACCCTAAACGGTTACCTCAAATGATTTCCCAGGCCGTAAATGGTTCCTTCAAATGGTTACCTAGACCGTAAATGGTCCCCAGGTCGTAAATAGTTCATTCAAATGGTTCCCTGGACTCTAAATGGCTCCCTCAAATAGTTCCCAAGACCGTAAATGATTTCCACAAATGGTCCCCCATACCATAAATGATTCCCTCAAATGGTGCCCCAGACCATAAGTAGTTCCCTCAAATGGTCCCCCAGACTGTAAATGGGTCTCTCAAATGGTCTCCCAGACTATAAATGGTTCACTCAAATGGTCCACCAGACCATAAACGGTTGCTTTCAATGGTCCTCCAGACAGTAAACGGTTCTCTCAAATGGTCTCTGAGACAGTAAATGGTTCCTTCAAATGGTCCTCTAGACCGTAAATGATTCCCTTAAATGCCCCAAGACTATAAATGATTCCCTTAAATGCCCCTCAGATTGTAAATGATTCCCTCAAATTATCCCCCAAACTATAAACAGTTCCTTCAAATGATCCCCCAGACCGTAAACGATTCCCTCAAATGGTCCCCCAGATCCTAAACGGTTCCCCTCAAATGGTTCTCTTGACCAAATTCAAACTCGATCCACATTGGCTTCGATCTTTTTTGTCCCCCGTGACCTTAAACTCAAAGTTTGCACATCACATGCATTGCCCCATGAACTACGCCTGGTCTAATCTCTCGTAAAAGGGTATGAAGGCAACTCGATGACAATTCGGGTACGATCACCCTTTTATCTGCTTCTATTTTTCTTGCCTAAGTACTAGCGTCATGACAAAATAGATTATCTCTGGTCTTTGACATTCACTCTTCCTGACAGATTGTGGAACGAATTTTATCAAAGTAGGGCATCTGTAGACACCCTAATTTATCTGGCATTAATACTTAAGCCTGTCTGTGTGATGCGAGCCCAATGACAAAAAGTGAAAGTGTGGTATGTCGATTATCCAATCTGAAAGACTCAAATGTCAAAGTTAAGAAATCGAGATTCATTCGAACCCTGTTCAAACTCCAACCGTCTAAATTCTCAAAAACTTTCAAAAAGAGCCTGAATTCCGTTTTAAACCAAAAATATATTCCCAAACAAGCCCCTAAATCCAAAAATAAAGTTTTAAACCAAAAAAGTTATTTTAAACCCTAAAAACCCATTTTTGATATAAAAATACCTGAAAAGTCTAAAATGGACCCACGCTACACCGAGTGCCAGACCGACACAAAACCCTCTAGGGAGCCCCATCCCTAAAGGCCGATTCAGCTTTTCATGTTGGTCTGCCATTTTGACTTTGTGTTGTAAACCCTAGCCGCCATGCACAATCTAAGTGTATGCCTCAGCTTTGAAAACAAAATTTCTAGCTCGGGACTGCCTCCTCCAAACCTCTATATAAAGAGACCTAAACCGTAAACCTAAGTATCTATCTTTTGAGCCACCAAATCAAAGTTTTGATACACCAAAACCCTTAAACCCTAGCTTCCTTCTGCCATTTTTTTTCTTGAAATTCTTAGAATTTTTCTCTCCAAACTCAAGAACACAACACTTTCTCATATTAAGACTTTGATTCAAAGACCCAGAATGATTGGATTCTCGACTTGTGATTCAAGAAACGAGTATACCGAGGGCAATTCTAGCATGATATGGGCGATCTTCTCTTCTTTCACATTGGAAGGTATTCATCGTTCTTCGTATTCTTCGTCATTTTTTTTACGTTCCTTGTTCATATTATTTGGAAATTCAAAAAGAAAATAATTTTTTTATTAAAGTAACATATAAAGTGTTAATCTAAAAAGCGTTTTTATATAAAATACGTAGAAAAACGTCCATTTAGATGAACTTGTTTTTCAATTTTCAATAATATGAACATGAACGTTCCATCCGGAATCGGATAGACCGTTCGTAGTTCTTTCGTTTTTGCTTTCATTAATTCTTCTTCTTTTTAGTTTTTCTTTCGTTTCATTTTTTATTTTTATTCTTTTATCGTTCTATGTCATGGGGATATGAACGCTTTAAAACTTGAATAATATTTGACGGATCGTCGCCCCTCGTCGTTGTATTTGATTTGGTCCCTTATTTTGGGAGTGATGTAATTTAATAGGATAATTGCGAGCGATAATCCATGAAATATGTTTAAGAGTTTAAAATGTTCGTATTGTGTTTGGTTATTTTATTTTATTATCTTTTTTTGTTGTTGCGATGATTACTCATTCTAATTTCACTAATATTTGTTTTTGAATGCGTAATCTGTGTAAATGGTGAGATGACAATGGTTTTCCTTCAAAATGCGTTTGGGCCCGAAATTCCTCAAAATTATAGTTCTCTTATTACAAAAAATGAGATTTTTTGCTTTTTTCATGGATTTCTATTTTTTTTTTTGTCATAATGAACCGAATAAATAATTTTCTCTAAAAAAATATTTTTTTTTTGTTTTCTATTTAACTACATAAAGCTCTTCTCTCATTTTTTATAAACAAGAATGTTTCATCTTTTCAAAAAGATCATATTTCCTTGTTCTAAAGGTTTACGTTTTCTAAACAATAACAAAAAACCTAAAAGGAAGGAATGTGTTGTCAACCTATCCATAATTTTAGAATATTTCTCTCATCAAATCTATTATTTTTGAAAAATAGTAAAAATCTTATTTTTGGAGATTATTTCTAAAAATAAGATGATCTAAACCATCACCTTATTTTTAAGAATTTCCTCAAAGGTGAAAGAAAATCTCTTTTCTTAAGCTTTTCAAATCAACACTTTTTCTTTTATTATTATTATTATTCTTTTTTTTTTTTACAAAAATTCTAGAGGGTGTCACTTGATCCCACTCAAGCCTTAGGAATTTTTTTTAAATAATAATTAAATCATTAGGTGCCCTTACACAGATAAACTATCCCTCTCCAATGATGAGCTATTCCAATCTAAAATCACATAATCTCTGCCATTCTTAAAATCTAATAAATTGGCCTTCATGTATTTGAGCCTAATGGACTTAATTATAAACCTATAATTGATAAGTAGAGGCTGGCGTAATTGTTGAACGAGGTAGGTACATAATTCCTTCCCACTTCGTAGCTTAGCCCCCGAGCCGAGTTCCGTGGTAATGAAAGGGTTATGCCTTATTTAAATGAAGTTATTTGAGGATACGATTCTTGAACCTTAAAACCAAGTGTCGACCCGTGTTCCAAAAAAAAATCTATGATTTTGATCTCTAACTATGTGAAAAATAAAAAATTATCATTCAGATTCTATGAATGTATTGACTCATGACATCAGAATAAAAACTAGCAGATTATTAACCAATGATTCAAGTGGGTATATATCGGGTTCAAGAAATTTGATAAAAGCTAGCCCACATGAACCGTATCCCCACATTCTGATTTTGAAAAGAAAAAGAAGATGGCCCCTCGGGTTTCCATCCGCTCTTTTTCGATCCGCTTACAGTGGTGACTCCACTGGAAACATTCAGTGGGCTAAACTCTAAAGCAATTATTTGTTTATCTTTAAGCCTATTGGGCCTTCATATCATTTGCATCTTTAAGAGCCTTTTTGTTTACGATCCCTAAAACCTCTTCGGAGCAACCTCTTGGATCTAGGCCCCTTTCTCCGACCTCTTACCATTTGGATATATCAAAAGGAGTCAGGGTTGCACCGGTCAAATCTATCACCAGTACACATGGCTTGAACCCACGCTAACAGATTGATGGATGGTGCACCCTCGCTTCCTCGCCCGAGAAGGATAACCTTTGACCACCAGACTTCTAGTCCACCTCTAGAACTTATCCTATAGGACAAGAAATTCTATCTAAGGAGCATGTGGCTATCTGATATGCTGAGAGTAAATTTGATAAACTCAGAACTTATCTGATCATACTTGAGACTTATCTGATGTACTTGAAGCCGATTTGATACGCTTGGGGCCTACCTGATATGCTTAGAATTTATTTGATAAATTAAAGCTTATCTAGTATGTTTCGAACTTATCTGATATATTTGGAGTTAATCTGACATATTTCAAATTTATTGGATAAGCTTATAACTAAATCTAATATGCTTAAGGTTCTTTTGTTCTGCTTGAACCTCATCTGCTATGCTTGGATCTTATATGATATGCTTGGAGCTTATCCATTTGTGGCACCGCAAGTGATTTGGGTCTACTAAATTGGGCTTTTGTTTCTCTTAGATTTGGGTCACTTTTTTAAAAAATAAAGAAAAGAAAAAAGAAAAAATTATAGCAGATCCCCATCGGCCTTTAATTCAAGGTCATCCTGAAATATGTCAGAAATACTAATCAAATGGTCGAATAATTGACTACCCTGGAATACATGATGAAGGCGATGCACAAGGTGGAGAAGAGTATTTTCCAACTTGAAACAATCATGACCCATTTGACGGCTAACTTTTCTAAAGTTAACCAAGCCACACCAAGTCTAAACTTACCCCATGCTACATTAAGTCGCATCCGAAATGATCAACCCTTACCTTTCCAAGTACATGACCCATTCGATCCCCTTAACTCAATCCATGTCGGCACTGACCCATCCCCTATCTATCTAAAATGAACCAATCGGAACCCATTTAGCCAAATGTAAACAAGACAAATTTAAGTAAACCAAGTCTTACAAGGCCACATCCACAATTTTCGAGCACCTTTTCAACCAAAAACTCCAAAGCCAACCCAAAAAAGACTTTTACTCCATTAGGAATGACCATCTCTATTGCTTTATCTCACCTAACTAGAAGAAGTCTCCTAAAACCTTTGGCTCCTAACCTATCGCCAAACCCTTTATCACGCAAATATAAACAATCCTTGTATTGTGCCTATCATCAGGGGAAAGGTCATACGACGGATAATTGCTTCCATCTTAGATAAGATATCCAAAATCTTGTAGACACCCAGATAATTGCACCATCTTATATTGCACTCGAACCAAATGTTTCTAGTAGCCCATCACCAGACCCTACAATTTTTTGGCCACGCAAAACCAATTTCATCCAAGAGGATTCAATTCATTTTTATCACGACCTCTACAGTACCTCATTCAACCTCCCTAAGCCTCCCATGGTTGCTTGTGAGATTAAAGAAACATGTCTAACGATTGAAGAAGAAGAGAATTTATTTGTAAAAAAAAAGATTAACTCTCAACATTTGAAGATGATTCCAAAGAAGATTACTAATGCATGTCAAAAGTTCTTTTGCATATAAGATAACTACCCTCTAAAGACTCGAAAATCTCGAGTCATCCAAGAAGTGAGAATGATGATGAATTGCTAAAGCCACTGCTCGATAAGGATAGGGGGACTAAGGGGATTTAGGACTTCAAGGCAATGAAATTATACTTATTGACAATTAGCTCGCAACAAAAGATGTTCTTAGAAAGATCGGCGTGGTGCTATACACACTAGGGACAACTAGTCAAAGCTTATTTTTTGTTTAAAAAAGAAGAAAAGTTTTTATTTATTTATTAATTATTATTTTTTCAAGTCTATCGAATAACACTTTTAATTTTTTTTCTCTGCGTTTGTTAAGCTTGTTTGGTTTTTCTTTATGTAAAAAAAGGTTTGCTGGGTTTGTTTATTTTGTTCTGTCTGAAATATGATGTTTGAATGGTGAGCCCACACAATCTCATCATTCTCTCTTCACAAAACAAAATCATAATCCATGGAACCTTTGAACTATGTATTAGCCTAATTCTCTCAAAAGGGGATGCATAGACAACCCTTGAGATTAGGGTTTGGCCCAATACTTGTTGAATTTTTTCTTCCTCTTGAATTCAAGTTACTATACAAAGAGTTGAAATAATAAACTCGAGAGTTGAGACTGATCCTTGAAGTGCTTAGACTTGTCAACCACACCTTCTAAAAGAATCTCAAACTTGTTTGATATGCTGGAAAATACAAAGACCCTAAACTTATGATCCATTCTTACCCGATGTCTTTCAGTCAATAACTCTTGCAACAGTTATGAACATCGTACCGTCAAAATCACATTTCTCTTCATCAGGAAACCTTAGAAGGAATTGAAAAAGGAATGCTTTATTTTGGAGAGAACAAAATAAAGCATACAAAGACGTTTAACTTTTAAAGAACGTGAAGAATTAGTTGAATTACTAAAAGAATACAAAGACGTTTTTGCTTGGTCATACGAGGATTTGCCTAGAATTGACCCCAAAATTGTCCAGCACCGTATTCCTTTGTATCCCAAGGCCAAACTCGTCAAATAAAAACTGCGTAGAGTTAAGCCTGACTAGGTGCTAAAGATAAAGGATGAAATCACCAGACAACTTGAGGTAGGATTTCTCATGGTAACAAAATACCCCAAATGGGTAGCCAACATAGTTCTAGTACCCAAGAAGGACGGAAGAATTTGAGTATGTATAGATTTATGAGATTTAAATAAGGCTAGTCCTAAAGATGACTTTCCGTTGCCACACGTAGATATCCTAGTAAATAATGTTGCAGGACAAGCCCTATTATCATTCATGGATTGATTCTCAGGTTACAACCCAATCTGGATGGCATCGGAAGATAGGGAGAAGACTACTTTCACCACTTAGTGAGGAACATACTATTACAGAGTTATGTCATTTGAACTCAAGAATGCTGGAGTGACCTACCAAAGAGCGGCGACCACTCTACTGCATGACATGATTCACAAGGAAGTAGAAGTGTATGTGGACGACATGATCGTAAAATCGAAAGAGAGGCCAAGGCTCATCATATAGCCATAGAGAAATTCTTTGAAAGGATCAGAAATTTCAAAATGAGATTAAACCCACAGAAATGCACGTTTGGAGTAACCATAGGAAAGCTATTAGGATTCATGATCACTCAGAGAGGAATCAAAGTAGATCCTTCAAAAATCAAGGCAATTCTAGAGATGCCCTCATCAAAAAATAGAGAAGGAGGCGAGGGGATTCCTAGGAAGAATTCAGTACATTAGTCAGTTCATCTCAAAATTGACAAACACTTGTGAACCCCTATTTAGGCTACTCAAGAAAGGGGTGGAGTTGGAATGGGACGAGGAATGCCAGAGGGCCTTCCAACGTATCAAAGATTATATGAAGAGCCTGAAAATACTTTCACCCCCAGGGAGGGAAGAGCTATGATATTATACCTAATCATAATGGAAACCTCCATGGAATGCATGCTAGCACAGGAGGACAATGAGGGAATAGAGAACACGATATATCACCTAAGTAATAAGATGATCGAATATGAATTAAATTACACGCCTTTAGAAAAGACATGTTGGGCCCTCGTATGGGCCACTAAACGTCTAAGGCACTATATGTTATCCTACACAGTAAACTTGGTCTCTCCCATGGACCCTATCAAATATCTATTCAAAAAACCAGTTATAGTGGGAAGGATGGACAAATGGTTATTACTACTACCAGAGTTCGACATCAAGTTCATCACTAAAAGTCCATAAAAGGACAAACCATAGCTGAATTTATGGAAGATAATCCTGTCAAAGGACCAGACGACATAGAATTCTAATTCCCGAATAAAGAAATAATGCAAGCTGAAAAGACAGCATGGGAGATGTACTTTGATGGAGAAGCCAATCAAAATGGGTATGGCATTGGATCCTATTAGTCACTCTGAATGATGGTCATGTACCCATGACCTTCAAGTTAAACTTTGAAGTCACTAATAATAGAGCCAAGTATGAGGCCTGCATCTTTAGGATGAAAGCAACGCTAGGACTATGAGTGAAAGACTTGGCCATTATAGAAGATTCAACCCTAGTGATTTCATAGTCAACCAACGAATGGAAAGTCAAGGAACAAAAGCTAAAATCGTACCACGACAAGCTTTGAGATCTGACGGCTCAGTTTGACGTAGTTATATTCACTCATATCTCAAGAGAACATAATAGATTTGCAGATGCACTAGCCACGTTGGCCTCCATGATAGAGATACCGATGGGCATCAAGGTGAAACCATTATTAATCAAGCAAAATGACCAACAAAGTTATACGACTATAGCCACTCTAGAGAAAGAAAATGAGGATCTACCATGGTATATTGATAAAAGAAACTACATCGATAAATGAGCTTATCCTGAAGGAGCTAAAGAGAAAGACAATAGAGCAATTCAAAGATTATCAGCTCAATTCATATTATGTTGGAAAGATCTACACAAAAGATCCTATAGTGGTATACTACAACTATGCGTCAATAACAAACGACAGCTAAGGATAATGAAAGACATCTATGCCGGAGTTTGCAGACCACACATGAGTGGACACATGCTAGCTAAGAAGATTCTCAGATAATGGTACTACTGGACCACCATGTATTTCGAATGCAATGAGTTCGTCAGAAGATGTCATAAGTGCCAGATTCATGCCAAGCTTATGCACCTCCTGCCAAATTAACTATATAACATGACTACATCGTGACAATTTTCAGCTTGGGGGATCGACGCAATCGAAAAAGTATCGCCGAAGGCCTCCAACAGACATGAGTTCATACTAGTGGCCATCAATTATTTCACAAAATGGGTAAAAGCCGCATTGTACGCCACGCTAAAATCTACACACACTACTACAATAATAGATAAATATCACACTTTAAAAATTAAAAAGATCTCAATTTTTTACAAAAATGAGATAAAAAATATAAGTGAAACCTTTAATCTCGATTTAATAAATAAAATGAGATTGTATATATATACTATATCGGTTATAAGAAAAGGGAGATGTTATTAAGTCGCTTCCAATCACAGTTTTATATATAACTGAGATTACAAATATTATAAGTTTTTTTTAAAGTTAAATTAAAACCCTCGATGTACCCGATCGACTCTGGTTTAGGAAAAGTTGATCATAGATAACATTTCTTTCTCTCTCTCATCTTCACTTTCGCACGCAGCAGTGGCACTATTGTGCGACGACCATCAGCATGTCGCGACGACTATTGGCGTGTGACGACCACCGTCTTCGACCATCGGCGTGCGAGATCTCCACCAATGGGTCCACTGTGAAACGACCATTGGCATGTGGCGACGACCATCAGCATGCGATGACCGCCATCTTCGACCATCGGTGTGCGACAACCACTGTCTTTGACCATCGGATTTCTTGGCACAACAGTAGTGCCTAGTTATATCAATTCTTATTCTCTAATCAGAGGTGGGTGCCCTAGTTATCGCCGAATTAGTTTGCAGATTCAACCGTCCACCATTCTTTCGCTCTACTGGTATGTCTATCTCTTTCCCATTCTTCTCTCTCTATCTTTGATTTGGATTAAAATTTGGGGAGGTTGAAGGTTACGAGAATGAGGGAGATGATGGAGATTCAACTTTAGTTGTAATCTGGCATCATAAAAGTTTCTCTAGGTTGAAAGATATGAGTGGAGAAACAAATAGTGATATTTAGTATACAGGATTCTTAATTAGCATAAAAGGGGTTTAATTGAAACATTTCAAAATTATGGAACTTCAAAGTGTAATGCTTGGAGTATTTATATAGATTTCTTCAATTCATTAATGGAGTATAATTATAGGACTTCCTACTACTTTTAGAGAAAAACCATTCCAAAGTGGAATATTTGGCTCATCTTTTCTACTTTTTGTATTCCCTTACAATTCCATGCACCAAACCACCAAAACATTACTCTATGTTTTCCTTCCATTTTACATTAGGTTATGTCTAACACTATAAATGTTGATTGAGGTTGTCCTCCATCAAAGCAAATTTTTTTGCAGCTCTATCTATGACTCATCCATTTGAACTCTTCTAATCATTTTCCTCACAGAGCCTATTTAATTTCTTTCTTCAACCTTTTTTGTTCATCCTAGATTTCTATCCCAATCACCGTGCATCTATTCTTCACACTTTTTCTACAATGGCTTACTGCTAATTGCTCTTTACCATTCTTTTTGCGTTTTTCTTGAACTCTGCTATTGAAACCAACATGCCCAATTATCTAATTCTTGTGGACCATCATTCAACAATGACATTGCTTTAAGGTGAAGTAGAGTGGTTGAATGAGCAAATTTTTTTATAACTACGAGGTCTTAAAAGGCTTTATTTAAAGTTGAAATTTCTAAAACTTATTTTGTACATATAATCATCTGAAAAGTGGTTGTGATCCTAAAAGGACAATGCCAAACCAATTATGGCTAAAGAAATGTTGTGTTTATAATCAACGTTTTAAAAAAACAATTGTCTGTAAGCTTTGTTTTATCCACTTGATTAGCACCTATAAATGGAAAATAAGCTTGTCTTTGCATAAGAGCTCTAATGCTTTGTTACATCCTTTATTTTCAGTAGTGTAAAATAAGACGCTACGTGATTGTGGGTTATCTATCAAGGTGATTGTGGCCTTAGTGCTCCATTCAATCCAATAACATTTTATACTCTGTAAGACTAACTTTTTGTTTTCTTATGATTTTATTTTAGTGCCTACTACTTTTTAGTTAAATTCTTTGTATCGTGCTTTATATGTACTAGATAATGGACCGTGACATAGACTGCTTATGGATTTTATTTTTTTAGTTATTTTTCGTGTAAATTAGGGATAAGTACTCCCTCAAAGAATTGTTTAGGGATAGGTTTTCCAATTAGGGATAAGTACTCCCCAAATTACAGAAAATGAGTATCCCTCAATTAAAAATGAGGAATCACCAATTAAAAATGAGGAATTACATGAAATGTGATTTACAGAAAATGAGAATTTACATGTTAAAAATGAGTATTCACGAAATAAAAATGAGTATTCACAAAAAAGTACCTATACCTAACAAAATTTGTTAAATAGTACCTATACCTAAATACCCCTTATTTTTATCCCCTCCCTCTCCAAAAAAGAAAAAGAAAAAGGAGAAAGCTTAGTAAAGTTTTTAATAATAATATTTCAAGTATATCCATGCGAAAGTGACGAGATTGGTTAATATTTTTTTTTTATTGATATAAGAATTTAAAAGTTTATTTATAATGGATAAATTGTGGATGTTCGAGGATAGAAGATCAAAAGAGTATGAAGATAGAGTTGAACAATTTTTAAACTTTGCTATGACCCATGCGAATGATCTTAAATTCATTCGATGTCCATGTAGAGTATGCGGAAACATAAGAAGCAAACCTGTTAAAGATATTAGGAATCATTTTTTTCAATGGTATTGATCAAAGTTATCGCACATGGATATGGCATGGAAAAGTTGCTACCATTGGAGTATCACCGCGTGAAGATGCAGAAGAATTTGTTGATCAACAAGTTGATGAGACTCCCTTAAATGATGCAGCCGACACCGTAGAAATGGTTGAAGCTGCATACAACCACTGCACGACTGATCCTAAAAAGCTTAAGAAATTACTTAAAGACGCTGAAAAACTATTGTATCCTGGTTGCACAAAGTTCACACAGTAATCTGCCTTGATAAAATTGTTTAACTTCAAAGCTAAAAGTGGAATGTCCAATACATGTTTTTTCAGATCTACTAACATTGTTTGACGACATGCTACCAACCAATAATGAAACCTCATTATCCATGTATGAGGTCGGGAAGTCCTTGGCTGCATTAGGGATGACATGAGAAAATACACGCATGTCCCCATAACTGCATACTTTATTGAAAGGAGTTCAAAAACGCGTCTTCATGTCGTTGATCGATTGTCGTTGGTGATCAAAAATAATATTTATAAAAATTTGATTAAAGGGCTACTCCGTAGAATAGTGCGTAAGATCGAGTATCGTTCTACAGGGACAAAAAGGCTAAACTATCTATTTTTCTAATTAACTTC
>JAUTBS010448119.1:0-15289 GCA_032361285.1 Aequorea victoria | reverse complement strand
GGTGAGGGAAATAGAAAGATTGATGAAGATGCTACCCTTGAGGATTGTGTTCTCTTTGGGGGTTGTAATGTTTAAAACAGTGGATCTTCCCTTACGATTGTGTTGGTGGTTGGGATGGTGTCTTCTCCGTGTTAAACATATTCTTGGCCATAGGGATGAGGGACTCCCGTGTGGACCTATATATGCAGTTGAAGTCGAAGAATAAACGAATAACGTTTAAAAGAGTTGGTGCATTATCCTAGATGAGCTTTTCGGAGGCGGTGTTGTTTTATGTACGCTTGTAAAAAGTGATGATGTTGGCATATGTTTTCTGTTTGATCATAAAAGAGCTCTAGAGTTTGAGCTAGCATTGAACTTGGAAATAATGACAACTTTCATTTCTTATGAAGAGAATGAAGAATGCTGAAGGAAAGTCTATCGCCCAAAATCTACAAGGCGTGTATGAGCAGGGAGTATCCCAGCAGGCTGGACAATCTGACCAGACTGTGAAGATTCTTAAGGATATTGCCCGGCTTACCAAGGCAAACAATAGGCTGCTGGCGAGAATAGTGGAGAAGAAAATGGGTAAAGTCGTTCGTAGAGAGGCACCGTACAAATTACGTAAGGTGAGAAATCCCTCGAGGAGGGGTGAAAACTCTGGTTGTTATAAATGTTGGGCATCCAGACACTATGTGAAAGATTATCCAATCCCGGAGAAAGTAGAACTTACATGCTATCGATGTGGAGTATCCAGACACCTTACGAAGAAGTGTCCAATTTTAAAGAAGAGAAAGGTTACGTGTTACCGATGTGGAAAACTGGGACATATATTGGCGCAATGCGTACCATGAGAAAAACGTATCACATCATCAGTCGGGAGCAAGAAGGTTGCGGACCATGAGGCAGTTGAGGAAGGAGAAGGTACGTATGTTTTCTATATTCTGGAATTGATTCACTTATGTTTAAGTGTAAAAGGAATAACAAGTAAGGTAAAGTACCCAACCTTTGGAGTATGTGTTGATGTGAGGATAGTGTTTGGAAAGAAAAGGATGGGGTGTTGAGAAGTTTCCTGTATGGAATATCTGATACGCTTAAATTTCGGGATGAAACTTCTTTGAAGGGAGAATGTAACATCCCGTATTTTCTCAAGAAAATATAAAAGATAATTAACTCGATTTAGGGTCTTAAGTGAGGCCTTGTTTGGAGTGCGGTTTAGATTAATGATGGAATTAACAATACAAAGATAAAAAGGGGTCAAATTAATAAGATTTGGAAGAAATGAGATTTATATAAATATCCTAAAGAAGGTGGAGCCTTGTGTAATTGTTGGGAAGACGATTTGATCTCCTGACATGTGCAGAGATATGGGGGCTGGTGGTAAAAGATGTCAGGATTTGTTCCCTGAACAATCTTTAGGAATCAGTTTTGTCTGAAGCTTGTGAGAGAAGAGAAGTTAGAGAGAGAGAGAGAACCAGTGTTTCGGATGAGAAAGAGAGAAGAAAGGAAATGAGTGAAGGATTCTGTGGGAGCTGGAGAGTGCTAAGCTGGATGAGTGAGGAGCATTCACTCCATTTATAGAAGAAATGAAGGAAAGAGAAGAAGAGAAGAGGCGTAAATCGCCATTGAAGCTGTTTGTGAGACCTCTGGGGTAAGAAATCGTATTCTGAGGTCTCGTATGAATACTTTATGGAATACCTCCTTTAATCGAAGTTTGGGACCTAGATCCATTGGCCTTTAGCCCTTCCTAACTCTAGACCACACCTCTATGAGTCTTCATGTTCATTCATGGTTGGATGTTTTGTTAGAAACCTAAACTTATCTTTTTATAAATCCTGATGGAAAGACCTTTGGGAGGGGTTTTAGAGTGTTGGATGATATGGATGGGGAGGAGGAAAGTTTATAGTTGTTGTTAAGCTTCGTTTAAATATGAAAAATCACTTTTTCCACCCAAATAGTCCCTAAGTTCAGAGGAAACTCAGAAAAATAGAGCAGGTGCTTTTCCCGGTCCTTGGGTCGACCCAGACCACCTGGGTGTCGACCCAAAGCAGTTTTGGTCTCGGGAGCTTGACAGTCAACGTGTTAGGTTGACACAATATGGGCTGTGAGTCGACCCAGAGGTTTTCTGCTCTCGATAGTTTTGTAGGCGGTGGCTTGAGTCGACCCAAGGGTGGAAGGTGTCGACTCAGGCCAAGGTCCAGCCTCTATTGTTATCAGGCGGACGCTTGAGTCAACACAGGTGGTTGTGGTGTCGACTTAAGCCTAAACCTTGTGGTTGGGTCGGCCCAAACATCTGGTGTGTCAACCCAAGGTGGTGCCAGCATGCGAGTGAGCTGATGTGTGTACACCCCAACATCGACCCTTGTCTGTTTCCTTCTTAGTTGTTTCGACCCAAAGACCATGGGAGTGTCGACTCATGCCTTTATCTGCTCTTGGTAGTTGTTGCATGCGGAAGGTTGAATCGACCCAAGTGCTTGGGGTGTCGACTCAACCGCTGGCAGTGAGCTGTTGTGTCGACCCGAAGAAGGAGTGGGTCGACCACGGGCCATTTGAGTCGACCCAGTATAGGCCTGAGTCGACTCAAAAGAAGGAAAAATGATTCAGTTCAACAGTGTTTTGGGAGTAGTTGTGGACCCTTTTGGCCTTCGGTTTTTTCATGAAAGTTGTTGATAATATTCATATCTAACCCCTAAAACCTTAACAGAATTAATTATAAAGGTTTAATATGAGGAAATTGATTTACCAAGTGTGGTAAGATGGGGAAACCTTTAATAAACAAAGACGCGGTGTTCCAAGTATAACGGTGGGTCATAGGATGATCAAGGGGTTTAAGAAATAGAACCTTAGGATGCATATGAGTTATGAGTTGATACTCATTCATGAGTTATATTGTATCTAGGTCCCGAATAATGGCCGTGGATGGTGGAGTGACGTCTCTAGTCTTATGAGGTGATTCTTATGTTGCGGATATCAGGTGAGAGTGGCTAGCCTATTCATAATGATTAGCATGTTGTAAATGTTTTACATACATTATGAGCATGTTTTGTTGTATGCTTGGTGTTATGCATTTATCATATGTCTTTCTCTTCTTATAAAGAGTGTGAGCATGTATTGCCTGTGTGGTTGGAAAATTATATTTCTATATACAAAGAGTGTGAGCATGAGTTTCTTGTGTGTGTGGGTCTATTTTTTATATATATGGGTTGTTTTGTCGGAAAGTGCCAAGTTATAGCGGGTAACCATCCCGTAGGACCCCGTGTGTGGGTGCCTGGTAGCCAATAAAGGCTTTACCCCATTTGTGGGCTTTACCCCGTGTGTGGGTGGATTGATGATGGCCTTAAAGGCTCACTCTTGTATGGATGTTGTATAACCTTAAAGACATTTACTTCTAAGAGGGCGGAAGTCCAATGGGGACAGTCACATTGACCACTAGTGTTTTATATAAGTGGGCCTCTTGCACACCACTCTAAAATAGAAGTGTTGTATTGAGGAAACGGTACCGTCTTAACTCCCGATCGTGAGGTTAAATGACTACTTGGCCACTAGATGACGTGTTGGTGTGTGTGTGTGTGTGTGTGTGTTAGTGAACACTTATGTATTGCTATTAAGCATGATGCATGTTTAGACTTGGAGCCTTGGGTTTAGAAACTAAGTAAATATTTTCTAAACAAGTTGTGGGATTGTTGAGCCGGTTATGATCTATGTATTATGGTTACCTTGTTGGGCCGTTGGACCAACTATGCATGTAAGTATATGTGCTTCTTCATGAACATAAAATGGGCCATAGGGCCAAGTTTTGAAAATGTTTTTCGTGATATAGAAGTTTGGCCATGGGGCCGTGTGTGTGTGTGTGAAAGGAGGTTTAAAAGTATATTAAATCGTTGATGGGTCGTAGGACCGAGTATAAAAGTATAAAGGTTTTGAGAAACGTATGTATTGGCTAGTGAGCCGAATTATGAGTGCGTTCCTCATGCATGGCTCATTCTAATAGGAAATGTTGTTTTTGTATAAAACTTGAATGATTATACTCTACTTCTGTATGTTCTTGATTATGATGCTAAGCATACTCTCCTATAATATTTGTGGTTGCAGATTACAGTGCGATGTAGACTCTTATTCCATTAGTGCTACGTCGAAGGGAAAGAAGATCCTTGTAGAAGTTATGCTTGGAGTAGATGAGGTTGGTCCATAGTGCCAGGTGGAGTCTTCGTTGAAAGAACGAAGACCATATAGTATAGTCATCTTTTGGTTTTTTTATATTTTGTGGATAATTTGTATATCAGATGATTTATTTATGTAGAATTGTGCGTTCCATGGTTGGAGATTATTATGTCTTGTTTTTGGAGATGGCGGTTTATATTACCATTGGTATAGCTTTTGTGTGTTTTGGATGAGGGCTTTCCTTGTGGCTTGCTTGGATTGGGATTATTGATGGTTTTAATTTATTACAAGAAAATCCTTATATAAGATCAATTGACGAAAGCAGCCGGTAACACCACTCCGTGTAGGATTATTTGTCCTTACGGGAGTGGGATGTTACAATTTTGGTATTCAAAGCTTAAGGAGATAGGTTCTGTAGACATGGTTGAGTCAATTGAGTCTTGCACTAGGTGGGCCATAGGTTGTGTGGGTAGGTGGTTAAGAGTAGGATGGTTGTTAGGGATGTCTTGACTTAAGTCTTTGGACGTCTGATTGATCGACTTGGAAATCTGGCTGGAAAGGCGTTGGTGCACAACGTTATTTCTAACCAAGAGTCTAAGTAAATTGATTGGATTGACAGGATAGCCCTAGCGATCTAGATAGTTGTGAAGAATGTGTTATATAAAAGTATGAATCTTAGTTGTTGTGAATAGGGAGATGACCTTACTGTGTTAGTTGAGTTTGAGAACTCATGGTGAAAGTTGTAACTGAATGGAACTTGGTTCCAAAAGTGTGGTTGAGGTTTTTAATGATAACCCTAATGGATTATATGAGCTTGATAGCTCGAGAGTGAGGACAACATGAATAGATTTTCAGTATAGGTATGTAGCCTTGGCAATAGAAAGATGACCCTAGGGAGCTAGGCGAATCTGCCTATGAAATGGAAGGTCTCGTTGGACATTTTTATCGTTGTGGAAGCCGAACAAGTTGCGGTTTAGGGAATGTTATTTCCATTGGGTTAAGTGTGTTAGTTGAGTAAGAATGTTGGTTAGTATTTGGATTTTGATCCAAGATGCACATGTTGGTGTACGTTTTGTGTTTTATCGTGACGATTACGTTGAACAAGGGTTGGTATGTGAACCTTGTAAGGTCATGTTGGATGAGGAGGTTTATCCTCGTTGGATTACAGAAGACGGTATGATCTTCTAAGTGGAATTCCAGAAAAGAGCGAGATGGTTTGAATAGAAGGATCTGATTGTCTAGTTCATGGATGTGTTGTATGTCTAGTACGCTTTAGATGCCGTAAGTCTCCCGATGGAGGCGAGGCCCTTGAAGATGGTGATATATATTATGCCTATGTCTGGAAGATAAGGATCTAATTCTTTAAGGGATACGAGTAGTGTTGTTGCTTTGTCGACCAGTAGGATGAAGTGTTTGATGGGTGAATCGAAGGAAAATGGGTAACAAGAAGTACCTAGAAATGTGAAGAATGTTGATATGAGCTTGGAAGTATTTCATGATGATATACATTCCCAGACATTAAGAGTTTCAGAAGTTAACTACGAGGATTAAAGTTTGTTGAGCTTAGCGAAAGAAACGTGTAAGTAATGAGAATGTGCGGTAAGCACAAGAGTTTGTGGAAAGAGAGAAATAAGGCCGTTGTGAGAACTTGAATTACATCCAGAAAGTAATTATGAAAGATGAAGCTACCCTTGGGTTGGAGGTAGTGACCTCTACATGGTAGCATTGTGAGTGAGATTGACCTTGAAAATCTTGAACACACCGAAATGTGAGATGTCACACAAAAAGTAAGGAGGTTGGTTATGATTAGCAAAGAGATGTTGGTATCATTAATAAAGAACCTGAACAAGTGAATCTCAAGTTGTGAGTCCTCCCTAGAGGAGTAAGAAAAGCGTCGAGAATAAGAAAAGACAAGTGTAAGAGCTTAATAGAGAGTTGTGGTATAATTCTTGCGATGATTTAGCCACACAGTGATTTTGTATCGCCATGTTTGATATGGGCTTCATGTGCGGTGAAATTCCTTGAAGCGAAGGAGATGGTCTTAGTATCAAGTTTGTTGTTGAGACAGGTAGACGTCATTATATGTGTCCAACATGCGTTGGATAATAAGAATTTCATAGTAGAGACGAGATTCTTGAGACGGTGTTATGGAATGCATGTGAAAGATGTTCCTCTAAGGGTTATGCATAGTTGTATGTGAGCTCTAGTGTTGAGTTGGAGTGAGTCAGAGGTGGTGATGAATCTCAGTTTCTTGTGAGGAGGATGGAGAACTCTGATGGAGTCCCCTTCATGTGTAAATGACAAGTAGGGATGAGCATGGAATGCCCCAGCGGGCAGGGCAACCTCTTTGGGTAGATCAAATTGTAAGGGCTTATAGGAGCTGTTGCTTGGCGAGCGGAGTTTAATATCATGCTATTTAATATGAAAATGGAAAGGAGTGACGGATCTCAGGAAAGAAAGTTTAAGAATCTGTGAGCTGAAGAGCTTTAAGGGACGAGTGATCCCGCGAAAGTTGAGTGTTGGTTGAAGGATGCTGTGTGTATTTCTTGTTCAGCTTAGAGTAACCAAGGATGTTTGAGTTGACCTCACTGCCTGTATGTCTTGAGGTGAAGTTTACAATTTGGTGGGAGGCAACAAGGAAGTTGGTAAAATTGTCTATTCTGGGAAGGGAGCCCTTTGTGCTACAAGAAATTTCTTGGGGTCGCTTTGTGGGGACTGTTGATGATCAATATAAACCCTGTGAGGTATAAAGTTGAGAAAGAGATTCATAATTTGGTTCTAAGGAAGATGATAGTGGTGGTATAGGAGTGGAAGCACATGGAGTTGTCGCGGAAGATTAGTTGATCATTTAGAGCTACCAACTATTCATAGAATATTTCTCTATAAATGGTGGAATGACTTTAATACTGAAAAAACCATTACTCTCAAACAACACGCCATTGAACGGTATATAATTGCAATTCAAACAGTTCAACAACAGAAGACAGCCAGTCTGTTAGCCGAAATCAAGACTGTTGAGTTAGGACAATTAGGCCAGATCATGCTTAATGTCATTCGTTCTCAGTTTCCTAATTTAACTGAATCCCAGTTTAATGTTAAGTTGCTTGAAAAAATAAAAGATGAATTTTTTCAGTAGCAACTTCAAAAAAACAAAGAGTGATTTCTCCATGACATCGCCTACCCCATTCAAATAAACATGTGATTCTAACTTGTTTACCTGCTTAGATGATGAATCTCAAGACCCAAATGATGATGATCATAATGTTACATATGAAGACTATTAGGGCAGCATGATTGTTGTAGCAGAAGAAAGTGAGAGAAAAGACAAAGACAAAATGTCCTAATCAGTCAGGCTCCACATGTTACACACCCGACACATTTAGAAAAATTCTACTCAGCCTCCACCAGTAGCCGACACATCAGGACAAAGCCATTAGTATCCATGTCGACCATCTGAATAAATTTTTGTCCACTTGCACGTAAGGACAAACTGAAAGTAGATGCCCCGACTGATTCCACTCATGGACTATCTAGCATTTATTATTCGGACTCCAAATTTTATTTTGAGGTCCACAAGACGATCCAAAGGTCTTTTATTTTCTATTTAAGGGAGGTCTCACCCTATTGTTGAGTACTATTTCTTTTACTACTTCTCTCCCTCTTTCCTTGTATCTCTTTTACATTTTAATTTTATATCTGTAAGTGAGTGTAAGGAGGATTACTCCAACTTCAATAATAAAAGTAGTTCTCCAGTTAGCAAACAATAAAGATCCATTTGTATTTGGTATCAGAGCCAGTAATGGCAGGTATGACCTGCTAAATATTTAAAACCCCATATTGATCTTCTTGTAGCTATGATTATATTTCATTTTTTATGATTGTTATTATCATCATGAATAGTGCTAGAAGACACTGATTATGGGACTTCACTCAAGTCATGTTTGGTTTTAAATTTTGTGGCCGTCATGTTAGAGATTGACAATTTTGGCCGTTGTAACCGCCAATGGGTAACCTGTAAATCATTGACAGATGTGTAAACAATAGTACTATACACAATCATAAGTATTTTATGAATCATATCACAGTATAATATATTTTAATAGGGTTATCTTATCAATATGTTAACAAGGCTTAACAAACATAAATCTATAAAAATTGCAGAAATAGTTGAGTATTCCCAAACTCAACAGTTAAACCAATAGACCATACCTTCTATAGAATCAAATATGATATACAAGGTAGGATTCTTTGACTTTAAGAGTCAAATAGCAGTAAAGACTCTAGAATAAATCATTTGTTTAGAACAAGCCGAAAAAACATTATAATTATTAAGTCTACAAAATATCCAAGTTGCTTTTAAACCTTCAACCCCATTAGGTGTAAATTCCAGTATTTAAGCAACTTTAAGAGATGGATGATGCAATAATTTTGTATCTTTTATAATGAGAGTTGCTCAGAGAAGTCTATGTCATGGACCTATCTATTTTAATGTCTATCTAAACTTAAATATGTCTCTCACATACATGAATTTATTTAATGCCATAACTTTACATATCCAAACTCATGGGTATAACTTTTTGCCCCGTGACTGTTGTAGTCATATACCGAATTCATTATAAGGTTATGAACATCTTATGTCCAAATGATGTATTACGTAGTGAACTTGGTAAAACCACGATGATCGAAAGTAATTATTTGACCACCCATATTGTTAGACCCCGTCTAATACAATGGGATGAAGTTACTTTTTTCTATTAAATGGATAATTCATCTAAAAAGTAAGTTCATGGATAATTCATCTAAAAAGTAATTCAAACCTAAAGAATTAGGTTCATCTAAACAATATAGAACATTCTCATACCAATACACTTATGAAAAGTGAGTTGATAGTAATGCCTAGGCATGCTATATAACCTAGGCATTGATGGGGCAATAGCAGAAAGAGAGTGCCGCCTCAAAGTTGAAAGAGGTAGGCATCACATTGATCAACAACTAGGTGAGAATGGCTAGCTTTTTCATAATGAATTGTGTAGTGTGAAAGATATTTTTGAATGACTCTATGATTATTATGTGTGTTGGCATATTTTCTAAAATGAATTACTCATCATGTTTATGAAAGATATTTTCTCTTAAAAGTTATAAAGTGTAAGCATGGGTTACTCGTGTAACTAAAAATATCTTTTCTCTTTAAAGAAAGATTTTGTGCATGTGTTGCTCGTGAGTGTGAAAAACTATTTTTCTAAAAATGTATTATCTTGTCAGAAGGTGTCAAGTTATTGCGGGTAACCATCCCGAGTCGTTTTGTCCCGAATGGGGCATTTCCCAAAAGTGGGCGTTATTTTGCTCCGAAGGGGGCATTGCACAAAAGTGAGCGTTATGGGTATCTGGCCAGTTGGAACTCCCGATCGTAAGGTAGACGACTATAAATAGGATGATTATTCATCAAAGTTCATTTTGATCTCTCCATTCCTCTCTCTAGAATTTTGGTGGTGGTAGAAAAGAATGAGAAGAGAAGAAGAAAGAAGGAAGAAAGAAGGAAAAAAGAAAGAAGGAAAGAAGAAAAGAAAGAAATAAAGAAATAAAGGAAGGAAGGAATGAAGGATCATCAACTAACACTTCCTAAAATAAATAAGTAATGTTCTAAAGTATCACATCTTCTCATCTTTAAGAAGGTCCCTCAAGCCCTAGAAGGGGTATGAATTGGGTACATGAAACCTAGATAGGAAAAGGTTAAGTTTCATGAGAAATTTTTGAACCTTGACCTTAATTTTATGTTCTCTTGATCATATGAATTATGAACCTAGAAATACATGTATGAGATTCTTGAAATAAACTTCTAAGTGTGTAATATGAGAATGGAGAAGGAGAATAGTGATCACATAAGATGGAGTTAGGGTTAGAGTTCCTAACCATGAGTTTGAAGGTGAAGTTGAATCTGTCCCTATCTTCTAAAATCGTGATAACCTATCAAAACTAAGTGAAAGTCCAAGTTTATATTTTTTGAAATTAAATAAGGGTATTTTTTGACCATGATAATTTTTGTGTGAGTTTTAAAGGAGTTTCAAAGCTCCAAAACAAATTTTGTGATTTTGGGCTTATTGAGGAATAAAAATAGATGAATTTGAGAAATTTTAATTAATTCTACAAAAATCTCATTGAGATGAGACATATACCCAAAAAAAGGACTACGGTCTAGTTTCATAAGAAATTTAGTTCACATGAATTGTGAGTGGACAAATTTTGAGAAAATAAAATTCTACCAAACATGGCCTAATTCTGGACAAAAAGTTTGAGAAATTATTTTGACATATTTACTGTGGGAGTTGAAAGTTGGGTCATTCTTAGAAAAGTTTAAATTACCTCCCTATAAGTTTTCATGAATTTAGGTGGTCATTTAGAATTTTGAAATGAATTATTTTTGAGGTCTAGAGGTTCTAAAAATTCTAGAATTTTAGATTCCATAAAGTTTGTGAGGGGACTTGATACCTAGACCTTGGTTTGGGATCTTAGAGTTTTGGGAACACTAAGTTGGGTTATGAAGAGATCATTAGAAGGGAGATAACCCACATGCGTCATGCATCTGATGAGATTTCAGTCATTGAGCTTGAGTTATGTGATTATGCCTAGGAGGCGTCGAAGACAAGGAATCGAACATTGGACGTAAAGAGCGATCCCGGCCTATGCTACTATTGAGGTGGGTTCCTTATCACTAACTTAGTTATTATAAGTTGTGTGATCAGTGTAAAGACCCTATTTTCCATAATCCTAGAATTTAAACTCCACGATCCCTAATGTTGCTAAATAAATAAACTTATGGATTAAAACCTAATGAATTTTAGTATTAAGTTTTTAAGAAGAAAATTTGGCCTTCTAGATCACAATCAAAATCTAGGATTTTGGACTAAGGTCCAACATGAAATTTTAAGCCCAAGGTCCCATAAATTAAATCAATGGACCCAAATTAAATCAATGGACCCAAATAATTAATTCAAAGCCCACTCAATAAAGAAGTCTTGAAGTTTTTTATAAAAGGCCCAATTTTAATTAAAGACCAAAATAGGGTCCACATGAATTTCTAAATAATAAAAATAACAAAATAACAAAATATGACCTCACCAAACAACCCCTTGGACGGTACCCCCTTCCTCTCCTACAAGAGAGTGGTATGATGTGACATAAATAGGACTAAAACAAAAAAAGAAATGAAGGAGAAATGGGTGATGTGATTATTGCCACTTTTGGAAGCAATCTAAATTTAAGACTCTAACTCATCTTTTCTCCTAATTAATTAATTGTAGGAGATATTTTTAAACATAAATATACATCAGGAGGATAAGAATACATAAAATAACTAAATTATGAGAGAAAACTAGTCAAATAAAGAATAGTAAAAAGAAGACTTTTGCTAGAAACCCTTATTCTCATCATTCTTGATTTGATCACACACACTTCGATCAACTATTTCCTCATGTCCTCTTTTAGAAGATTTTGTTGCTAAAAGAAGTCATCAAGATTGAAAGACTTGAATGGACTAATTTAAAAAATTAAATAAAAGAAAAACTATGTAATTTTCTCTCTCCTCCTAGCCTATAAATGGGACCCGTCTCCCATTCTTTTCCCAAACATTCTTTATCCTCCTATCTCTCTCTAGCTCGGCATCCTTGAGAGAAAATAAAGGAAAGAAAAGAAAAAGAAAGAAGAAGAAGAAGAAGAAAGAAGAAAAAGGAAGAAGAAGAAAGGAAAGGAGGAAAAGCAATAAAGCTAAGTCCTAAACTTCTATTGATCAAGACCAACCAAGTAAGAAGCTTTTTAAACTCTCATTTTCTCTTCTGGTATCATCTTCTCATCTCTAATCCTCTCCAAGATAAAAGAAATCTGGACTAGAATGATGATAAACCATGGAACCAAGAAGATGAAGCTTAGAATATTATTTTAGTGAAGTTGTGTAAGGACCAAAGATAAAGAATAAATAATATAAGAAATGGTTGAAAGCTTTTTATGAATATGTTATGTTGTTATGATGTGTTTGGATATGCTTTGGATGTGTTAAAATATGAGAAGTTGATGTTTGTATGATATTGTGTAATATTGATCAAAATAGTGTTATTTTTAAGCCATTCCAAGAAATTTAGTGGGAACCAAACCTTCTCTAATTCACAACCTATTTCAAGAAGAGCCTCGTTAGGATGTCTTTAATGTATTTGATTTTTGGTTGGACCTCAAAATGAAGTTTTGAACCCCTATTCCATTTTAGCAGTTTCTGTGACAGTAAGACAGAATAACAACCCACTTTAAACTCTTGTATATTGTTCTATATAAGTCCCCTTGAGCTTAGTCACCTATCCAAAGAAAGGCCTATGGGTCAAGTTACACTCCCTTTTTACAGAACTCACTTTGGACTTGTATATTTGGAGATATAATGTTTTTACCAAACTGACTCCTTTTTCGACAAATTATGTTGTAGTAATTTTGGAGCCCTCTTATGTTCACAATCAGTTCTTGGGTTCTTCATGAACAGTTTAGCCAACATCATAATAAAGCTTTCTGTAAATTTTCAAAATTTTCCAGTATGTTTTGGTAGTTTTAAAGCAATTTAAGAACAGTAAGGCAGATTTTGGATTTCTGGTTTTGTTGGAAAAATATTGTGTTTAAGGCTTCACATATCCCCAAGTCATGTTTGTCTCTTTTTAACATCTTCCATGGGTATGAATGAGTTTTTGTGGCTGAGATAAATGTTGTATGATCTTAGACTTGTGTTATAACATCTCTCATGCATGGCCTGAGTCTTGGGTGTGATTATTTCACCTTGTGTCTAGCTTGGCTAGTGTTGGTTATTGATGGAATATGGTTATGTTGAACAAGTGCACATGTTTTGTGACTTGGGTATATGATCTTATGATGGAGTGGGTGGTGTTCTGTAATAACTCGAATTTTCGTAAAATCTAACCTAGGCATAATTTTGCCCTAATTGATTTACGAACTATTCAAAACCTAGAATTTAAACTCTCATAAATCCCAATAGTGTTAATTAAGGATTCAACACTTAAAATGTTTAGACTTGAACTTAGAACTTAATTGAATTTAAGTTAAGTTTAAAGAATTAAGTTTGGTCATTTAGATCACCAACCAAACATGAGAATTTGAATAAAAGTCTAACATGGAAATTCAAGCACATGAACTCATTAATTAAATTAATTAATTAAATTTTAATTTTAAAGCCCAATTAAATAAATTTAATTTATTTTATAAACTAAGTCTTGAAAATTACATAAAAGTTCCATTTTTGCAAATAAAGACTAAAAAGTCCAACATTAATTATCTAATTTAAAAATAACAAAATAAGACAAATTTTGAAATAACCATTCTACCCTTGGCCGACAGCCATGGTGTGTGGGAGTGATGTGACTTTTTGTTTGTTTTAAAAAATGGAAAATTAAGGAAAAAGATGAGATGTGATGCTTGCTTAAATTTTAAGTAAGATTTGTTTAGAAATTTAAATCAATTCAACACTAACTAAATTATTGTAGAAGATAATTATACACTTAAATATATTTTAAGAAGATAATAATACATAGAATAATTAAATTATTGGAAAAAACTACCCAAAAAAAATTAATGCATTTTTCTTCCCCATTTCTCATCATTCTTGAAATGACCAAACAAGGCTCCCATCAACTATTTGCCATGTCCTTTTTTGTACCCAATTGGAAGACTTAAAAGTCTTCTTAGCTCATCACAATAGTGCTTGGACATAGACTAATTAAAGGATTTAAAATAAATAAGAAAGACTTGGAAATTATGCCTATAAATATCACACCTTTTCCAACCCTTTATTCCATTTCATTCTCCACTTTCCACTCTCTCTCTAAGTCTCCTAGTGGTCGGCAGCCCCAAGGAAAGAAGGAGAAGAAAAGAAAAGAAGAAGAAGAAGAAGAAGAAGAAGAAAGAAAGAAATAAAGAAAGAAATAAAGAAATAAAGAAGAAGAAGAGGAAGAAGAAAGAAAGGAAAGGGAATCCAACACAAAAGCCAAGTTCATTCTCATTCTTAGAACAAGAAATCTAATGTAAGAATTTTTTAGAACTTCTTATTTCTTTCCTAGTATCATATTGTTATCTCTCATTCTCTACAAGATAAAAAGGAAGAACCAAAAAAAGGAAGAAGATGAGCATAGAATCTTGAACCATGGAAATAGTTTGAAAATCTTGGTTTATGGACCTTCTAAATGAACTTTAAATGAAGGATAAATATTGTAGAAACTTAATGTGAACCCTTATATGTTTACATGATGTTGTTATAATGTATTTTGGATATACCTTGTTTGGGGTTAAAGAGGGGAGTTTGTTGTTTTATTAAAAATCTCAAAACAGAGAAAGATAGATTAGTACTTAGGGACTTCCAATAATTTTCATGTGAACCAAACATGGCCTAAATCAAAATCCATTATTACCATGGTTTATTTATGATGTTATAAGCATGTATGAAGTTTGGTTAAGATTAAAAATGTATTTTTAAACCCCTTTGACATTTTAGAAGAATCTGTGACGGTTGAGGCAGATTGATAGCCAACTTTGAACCTTTATATCTTTCTCCAAAAAACACCCCTTAGGTTCATCCATATATCCAGAGATAGATATAAGAGTCTAAAATTATCCCCATTTTACAGAAGTCACTTTCAGTTAGCACATTTTGAGATACACCATTTTTACCAAACAGGTCTGTATTATGAGAGCCCCTGTTAAATTAATTTGTAGACCCTTTTTCTGTTCACAACCAGACTTTGGACTCTTCATGAAAAATGTATATAACACTTTTATTCAGTCCTCTGTACATTTGCAGAATTGTTCATGGACTTTTGATAATTTTAAAGTACTTTAGAACCTCTGCAACAGATTCTGAAATTATTCTCTGTTCTGGAACATTAGTTGTTTAATACTCCATGATCCCTAAGTCTTGTTTGTTTCTTGTTTAAGCATCATTCATGAGTTTTAATGTTTGTTTATTGCTGGAATATTAGTTTGATGATCTTAACATGTGTTATGGCTTATCTCATGCATGAACTAAGTCTTGGGTGGGGTGTTTACCTTGTACCTAGTTCGGTTAGGTTGTTTTCGGTTAAACCTTGTGTCGGTTGTTGTCGAGTTCACGTGGAGG
>JAUTBS010448008.1:0-15292 GCA_032361285.1 Aequorea victoria | reverse complement strand
CCCCCCCCCCCCCCCCCCCATTTGGGTTGATCCATTTCGGAACAACAGTGCTTTGTTTGAAAAATACTTTAATAATTTTTATAATTTTTATAATTCTTTTAATACTTGTTTTGTTTTATCACCTGAAACAACTTTAAATATTGTTAAATACAAAATCAACTACAATCATGGGTGTTAACCATTAAATACTTATTTGAATCATTTGAATATTGATTTAAAAACATGTATTAAGAGATTTTTAAAACTTTGTTTAAATGATAAATAATTTTAACTTATCAATGCTTTATTTGATGTCATTTAAAATATTTACATGATTTATTTAAAATTTGTGGCTATCAAAACTCCCCTTTTTAACTTTCTCAAATCAATAATCGATTTATTAAACCTTAGTGTTAACAATCTCCTCCTTTTTTATGATGACAAACAATATTTAGAAAAACTCTTTGAAATGGAATATATGTTTTAAAAATGTTCTCCCTAAAGAGGTACTTCCTGTTTAAAAGAGTTTTCAATATAATGTTTCAATCGTACATTCATTCATTCATTCAAACATAATGAACTTAACAACAATAAGTCATAATAATCATCATATCAATAATCAATAATCATTCAATAATAAACATGATTAAATATGATTTTATGTTTCTTCAAACAAACACATAGTAAGCTAAGCATTTGTTTCTAAGAATCTGTTTTTCTTTGTTTTCACAACAAGAAGGTTAAGGCCTATTGAGGCTTGTTATATTTTTCTTTTTTTTTTTCTTCCCATTTGTTAAATACTATAGGACTTAATCTAGTTAAGTCTGTTGTTGTGTTTCTTCCATTAAGTTAAGTCAATTTTTCAAGTTTCAAGTTTCAAAATTAATTCTTCTTTTTTTCTCTTTCTCCCCCTTTGTCATCTCAAAAAAAAATTAATCTAGGTATCTCTTTTGTTCTTTATTTTCTCCCCCTCTGTCATCTTAATAAGTGGAAATATGCATACATCTTATAAACATGATAAGAAAAATCATATATATCAACAATACATCATATAGAAATTGATACCAAAGTAAACAGAATTGTATCATATTACAAAAAATGTATGTTCATGAGGGAACAACCCAATTGGAGAGTAAAAAAAACAAGAATAAGGATAGGAAAGAAATAAAAGGAACTTGTCGTCCATTTGTCGTTGCCACTTGGCTTTACGTTCGGTGTCGGTTTTACCTTTTTCTTTCATCTTCCATTTGTAGATGATGTTGTCCTTTTTCTCTATTTCTTCCAAAATATCAAAGATTGACTGTTTGCTTTTCTTTTTTTCTTTTCCAGTCATCTTTTTCTGTCCTTTCCAAGATATTTTCTCATTTCCTGTGGTAGTGGCTTCTTTGAACTATTGAGCGAAAATTTCTTCAATGTGAATTCCCCTTACTGGAACAATTTCCTTATTGATGTGTTCTCGATACTCAAGCTCAGCTTTTTCTGTAGGGGTTTCTAAATGAATTTCCACCCAATGCATGAATTTTTGAATTTTGCAAAAAATTTAATTAATTTTACCTGCAATGTCTCGATCATACTTATAGTGTAGAAATCAAAAAAATCTTCATACTTTTCTTTATATACTGACCTATCTCATTGCCTATTATACAAGCACCGTCTATCCTTTCATTCAGGTCAGTCAAAATTTGATTCAAGCGAAACTGTTCACTCAACATATGGGTTTGCTGCTCTTGGAATTGCTCAATTTGAGCCTCATAGAGATTCAATCTTTCATGAATTCTCTTTATTTCTTGGTTGGAGGCTAAGTTAATATCTACAAGAAGCTTCATTTGAGCTTTCATCTCCTCAAAATTAGAATGAGGGATACGGGACTGGGAGGAGCTGGATGGTGGAACTAGAGTGGATGGTTGTTCTTGGAAAGAAAGTGGGTCTTGTGGTTGATTTGTAGGAAGATGAGAGGGTATAATGGCTTGTTGGTTTGGGTCTTGTGGTGGATTTTGTTGTTGGGTAGTTTCTTGTTTGACCCAATGACCATCAATCTCAACCAGTGGCATCTTTTTTAGGGTAGACTTGTTGTATGTTTGGGTATGATGGAAGGGTATGGATAGAGAGTCTTCTAGGTTAATTTTGAAGTACCTAAAAAGCTTGGTGAAAAGCATGCCATGGGGTATGATATTTTTCTTGGTTTGGACAGCTTTCCACATATCAGATATGATGAGGTGGCCAAGGTCTACGGGTTCTTTTTGGATGATGCACCACATCACCATCAGCTATATAAAGGTGACATCTCTAAATTTCTCTCCTTGGGGCAGAATCATATGGTTTACCATATGATGGATTATCCTGTATTCTGGGAGTAAGAGGTTAGCATCAAAAAGTTTATCTGGGTTTATGTCATCCCTCCCAATGATCACAGAAATAAATTTCTCAAGAGGAATGTCAGGGTAATTGTGTCTTCGTTTGGTGCAATCTAGCAGGTGAGTGCCATTTGGGGCCTCAATAAGTTTGTTGACTAGATATTCCTTGGTCCTTTTAAGGTAATGGTGGGTCGATTGTAGCCGTGCAACTGAGGGAAAAGCATGGCAAGGGCAAGGACATGGAGATAGATTCACCAAGCGCCAGTAGCAGCTCATAGGAGTAGAAGTGGTCCTACGCGAACATTATGAGAGGAAGCACCTCGGCGTGACGAGGGCGTCAAGGCTTGGGTGGGGGAGAATGTCAGTCCCCAAACACAAGGTCTTTCCCCCTTACCCAACTACTCACAAAAAGCCCTTCACTACCCACTGTTACATTCATATGGGCGTAGGTGATTCAACATAAATCTAGGTACACAGGTTCTTTAACGGTGGCAAAATTATACCAACCCATATTTGTGAACCAGGCCCTAAAGTGCATTTCAGTTGTGTCAAAGAACTAAAAATCAATGCACCGTCCATTAGGGACTTGTCTAGATTTGAAGGAATTTTCATACTTATCTTAGACTTCTTGGGTTAGACAAACAATTTTGGCCAAAGTAGGAGCTTTCCCCTTTTTGGTCTTCTTCCTTCTGGCTGAGATTTCTCCTTGATCATCTTGTCATCTCTTAGATGTCTTCGATGGAATAGAAGGATCCATGAAGAATTGAGTTGGTGAAGCAAAGAGGTGGAGATGATGAAGGTTGTCAGAATCTAGGGTTTTTACCACTAGGAGAAAAGAGGGATTCTCGATGTAGTGTGCTGTGATGACCGAAGAGAGATAAAAGAAATGGATTCTCAAAGGGTCTATCAGTCAATCGAGAAGAGCGAGAGAGGCGTTGTTGTATCGACTCACGAGAGAGAGAGGGAAGAGTTTGAGTTTTAAACAATTGGGCCCCCTCATAAAAGAGTTTATGTTTATATACCCAACTTCTGAGTCGACTCATGGCTAATTTGAGTCGACCCAAATAAGCTTTTAGGGATTCGATGAAAAAATTTTGTTTGAGCCGACTCAGGATCTTCTATGAGTCGGTCCATCTTCGTTTCAATGCTTAGATAAGAAGTCTATGTGAGTCGACTCACGATCTTCTATGAGTTGACCCAACTCCGTTTCAATGCTATAGACATGAAGTCTATTGAGTCGACTTATACTCTAATGTGAGTCGATTCAACTTGTCTAGCGCTAGGAATACCCAGCAGCCTGAGTCAACTCATCACACTTGTGAGTCGACCCATGTTCAATAGATTTGAAAATTTTGAGAATTTTTTATTTCTTTTCATAGGTTTAACATACCAAATTCACCTTTAATATAATCAAATCTTTCTTCATTTAAGGGTTTGGTGAATATATCTGCTAGTTAGTATTCTATACTTACAAATTCTAATGAAATATCTTCTTTTTGCTCATGGTCTCTAATAAAATGGTGTCTAATTTCTATGTGCTTAGTTCTTGAATGTTGAATGAGATTCTTAGATAAAATAATAGCAGTATTATCACATTTTATTACAATTTTATGGTATTTCAAATTAAAGTCTTCTAATTATTGTTTCATGTAAAAAACTTAAGTGCAACAACTTCTTACGACTATGTATTCGGCTTCGGTGGTTGAGGTAGCTACAAAATTTCATTTCTTACAAAACCAGGAAACTAAGGAGTTTCCTAGGAAGTGGCATGATCCACTAGTACTTTTACGGTCCAACCTCCAACCTTCAAAGTCAGCATCTGAATAACTTAGTATTTCAAAAGATGTATTCTTGGGATACCATAAGCCTAGATTAATTGATCCTACAAGACATCTAAGGATTCTTTTTATGACAATTAGATGATTTTTTTAGATCAGATTGATATATAGCACACAAGCACACACTAAACATGATATCAGGATGACTAGCAGTTTAGTAAAGAAGGCTACCAATCATACCTCGATACTTTTTGCTATCAATTGATTTACCTTTTTCATCCTTGTCAGTCTTTGTTGATGTGCTCATAGGAGTTTTACATGGCTTTGCATCCTTCATTTCAAACCTCTTTAATAACTCTTTTGTGTACTTGGATTGATTTATGAAGATTCCATCATTTGTTTGTTTGATTTGAAGCCCAAGGAAGAAGTTGAGATCACCCATCATGCTCATTTCAAATTCTTCCTGCATTGTCTTAGCAAACTCTTTGCATAAGCTTTCATTAGTAAATCTAAAAATGATATCATCAACATACCTTTGAACTAGAAGCATGTCTTTTCCTTTTTGTTTAATGAAAAATGTGGAATCATGTTTTCCTCTAAAAGGCTCATTTTGCGTTAAGAATGCACTTAACATTTCATACCATGCTCTAGGTGCTTGTTTCAATCCATATAAAGATTTTGATAATTTAAACACATGATCAGGATGTTTATGATCTTCAAAGTTAGGAGGTTGCTTTACATAAACTTGTTCATTGATATAGCCATTTAAGAAAGTATTTTTGACGTCCATTTGGAATAACGTAAAATTTCTTTGGCATGCAAATGCTAATAACATGCGAATGACTTCTAATCTGGCTACAGGAGCATATATTTCTTCATAATTTATTCATTCCTCTTGATTATAACCTTGGGCTACAAGTCTAACTTTGTTTCTAACTATGTTGCCCGCTTCATCCTTCTTATTTCTCAAAATCTATGTTGTTCATATAATTGTATTATCTCTAGGTCTAGAAACTAAGGTCCACACTTTGTTTCTTTCAAATTGGTTTAATTCTTCTTGCATAGAATTTATCTAATATTCATCATTTTTTGCTTCTTGAAAGTTTTTAGGTTCAATCTGAGATATGAATGCCAAATTATTACATATATCTCTAGTGAGAGATCGAATGGTTACCCCTTTGGTTGACTCACCAATAATTTGATTTTTTGGGTGGTCTTTAATGAATCTTCTATAAGTTGTCTTAATTTGTGGTTGATTTTGCTCTCCATCCTCATTCTCATTGTTTGGTTGAGAGGTGTCAATGAATAATTTGTGGTTGATTTTTCTTTATACATTCATCATCAATATTCTTTTCGGATAGAGGAATGTTAGTTTCTTAAAAAATAATATGCATATATTCTTCAACAACTTGAGTTCTCTTGATATATACTCTATATGCTTTACTCATTATTGAATATCCTAGAAATATGTCCTCATCTAATTTAGCATCAAACTTTTCAAGATTATCTTTTGTGTTTAATATAAAGTATTTACATCCAAACACATGAAAATAACCAATATTAGGTATTTTGCCGTGACATAGTTCATATGGTATTTTATTCAATTTTGATATAATGATTACTCTATAAGATACATAGCATGCAGTATTCACGGCTTCAACCCAAAAGTAGTTGGCAAGACGGTGTTCATTTAGTATAGTTCTAGCCATTTCTTGTAGTGTTCTATTTTTTTTCAACTACGTCATTTTGTTGGGGTGTTCTAGGTACGGAAAAAATGTGTCATATTCCATTTTCATCACAGAGTTTCTCAAAATTTTTATTGACAAATTATCCTCCTCTGTCACTTCTAATGTTGTTGATTATGCACCCTTTTTTTATTTTGAAGTCTTTTACACGATTTAGCAAAGTGTAAGTGTATTTCATCTTTGTGTGCAAGGAATATTACCCATGTATATCTAGAATAATCATCAATAATTATAAAAGTGAAATATTTCTCACTCATGCTCGCTTTAGATGTTGGTCCAAATAAATCCATGTGTAATAATTATAAAGGCCTAGTTGTAGAGATATGGTTTTTTTTTAAGAATGTTTTAATTTGTTTTTCATATTGGCATGCATTACAAATTTTATCTTTAACATACTTAGTTTTATGAAGTCCTTTAACTAGTTCATTATTAGATAACTTTGTGATTAGATCCATACTAGTATGTCCTAATCTTCTATGCCATAGCCAACTAGTTTCATTAATGACTGCTAAACATTTTATATTTTGTGATTCAATTTCATTAAAGTCAATTGTGTATGCATTTTTATTTTTATGACTAACAAATATGATATTTTCTACTCTGCATGTATTAGTTTTAAAGATTACCTTATATCTTTTATTACATAACTGACTAATACTTAGCAAGTTGTGTTTGAGTCTATCTACAAATAATGCATTTTCAATAGATAGGGAAGAATTCTTATCAATGGTACCAATTCCAAGAATTTTACGTTTGGAGTTCTCACCGAAGCTTACGTGTCCTCTATTCCTTAGTGTGACTGAAATAAATTTATTTTTATCGCCTGTCATATATCAAGAGTACCCACTAACTAGAAATCACCTGTCATTGTGTGGAGTAGACTTTAAGCATACCTACAAAATTAATCATACAATTTCTTTTGGTACCTATTTTTTCTTGGATCCTTCATTGTTAGTTTTAGTATGATGTATTATTTTAGGAATCCATGTTTTATTCTTATCTTTGTAATTCTTTTTAATATGACCTAATTTACTACAATGCTCACAATATGATATTTCATGAGTTGTTAGGTCTTTTAGATTTTTGATTATTTTATTCTTTATAGCCTATATCGGCCTTATTATAAATACAGCTTTATTGTCCTAAAAGTTTATTAAGATTTTCTTTACCTTTTGTAAACTTTGTGACGGTTTTGAATAAATCATTTACCTTTACTTTCAAAAATTAATTTTCTTTTTCTAGAAGAGTCATTTTATGATCATGTGATGATTTATCTTTTTCAAAATTTAATGTTTCATTTAAAATTTTTAATTCTTCAAGATCTTTTGAAAGACTTGTGATTTTCTTCTTAAGAGTTATATTTTTCAATTCAATCTTTTTGAACTCATAATAAAATTCACTAAAAGCATTTAAAAGTTAATCATAATCATTTGGATTTGAGATTACCTCATCATCACTGCCATCTTCTTCATTCGCCATGAGGCAGAGATTTATAATTTCTCCCCATCGCTTGACGTTGATTCTTCTTAACTCCCATCTGAGTCATTCCATATAGCTTTCATTGCTCTTTTTTTTAAAATTTTTGAACTTTTATTTCTTTAGAAGAGGACTATCTGTCTTGAAGTGCTCCAATTTCTTACATTCGAAGCATATAGGGAGTTTCTTTTTGATCATATCACTTTTTCTTGACTCTTCCTTGTTGAAATCCTTCTTAAAAGAATTTCTTTTGAAGTTTCTTATCCCTTTAAGAAACTTGTTGAACTTTTGACTAAGGAGTGCTATATCTTCACTCTCATCATTGGAGTTGCTTGAGTCTTCTTTGTCAGATGACTCTTATTGTACAAATTTTAGGGAAATACCTCTCCTTACCTTTTGTTCCTCTTCTTCTAACCTTTATTTTATGACAATCTCATGTGTCATCAATGACCCCATGAGTTCATCAAGGCTGAGTACATTGAGGTCTTTTACTTCTTGAATTGCTGTGACATTTGCATCCCAACCTTTTGATAAAGACCTGAGAATCTTTCTCACATTTTCAACATTAGTATATATTTTGCCAAGAGATTTTAAAGAATTGATACTGTTAGTAAAATGAGTAAACATGCCAGAGTTGTTTTCGTTATTATGCATCTTGAATAATTCATACTCATGCACAAGCATACTTATTTTAGAGTCTTTAACTTGATTTGTGCCTTCACGAGTTATTTCAAGTTTATCCCATATTTCTTTTGCTATTTCACATATAGATATTCTATTGAATTCATTAGAATCTAGAGCACAATATAGAAGATCCATTACTCTAGAGTTTCGTTGCATTTCTTTAATATCATTTTCATTCCATTCTAATTCATCTTTTGGAATGGTCATTCCTTTATTAACTTTGATAGGTCTTTTAGGACCATACACAGTGATTTTTCATAGCTCATAATCTACTGCTTGTATGTATATTTTTATTTTTGCTTTCTAGTAGTTATAGTTTATTTTACTAAACAATGGAGGTCTATTTGTAGATTGACCCTCAAAAAGGGTTGTTCCAACAAAAGTTGTCATAGTATCCTCTTAGACTGTTAAGTCAAAAATAAGATATGAGAGTCTAATACCAATTGTTATTCAAGAAATGATCCTAGAGGGAGGGTGAATAAGATCGTTTAAAAAAAAATTCTCTTGTTTAAAAACTGTTTAAACAATATAAGATGAGCAAGCAATATATATATATAATTACAGATAGATAATATAAAGATAAAGAGAGAGATGACACCGTAGTTTTTATAGTAGTTCAGTTATCCCGGCCTACGTTCACTCTTCAATCTTCCCTTAAAAATTTTCACTATCTCAGAATACTTACGGGTGTACTTCAAACTTTTTACAAAGTATCACCAAGCTTCTAGCACTTGTTATTTTTTGCTTCAGTTTCTTATAAGAGACTCATCAAGCTGCATTCCAAAGCCTACAGGCTTTTAGCACTTGTGATCTTTGTTTCAATTCTTCTTCAAAGACTCACCAAACTACGTTCCAAAGCCTCCAAGTTTCTAACACTTATGATCTTTTTTTGTGTGTATTATACGACACACAAAGAATAGTAAAGAGTGACTTACCCTTACTTTTACAATAATTTTGATAGTTGTTTGTTTCACAAACAATGATAGAAACTGTCACGCTCCAATTTAGGAATAGTGACCTGTCATGGATTGTGAGCCTTAGCCCAACAAGCCAAGTAAGCCATAGACAACAATAAGCTAACTGGATGCTTAAATAAGATTCAATTCCATGTATTTAATATATAATATTTCAATTATTAGCAATTGGGTCAACAGTCCATAAATCCAATAATGATGTCAAAAAGTATCAATAATCCATGTGTCATAATGTCAATAAGAATGTAGAGTACGCGGAAGTAATGACAATAAATAATGTAATGTCCTAGAGGTCATAGAGCAATGATCCCCCGCAACAGTCCATCAGCTAGAACACAACTCACTGGATACCTGAAAATGTTATGAGACAACATCAGTATAAACTGGTGAATAGATTCACGATAATACTATACAGTTCTAAAATAGGAATAAAATAGAGTGTATGAATAAAATAACATGGCATGGTAGCTATCACAAAAGAAAGTGGGTAATCACAAACCCTTTTTATCATTTCATTTCCTTTCATTTTTCTTTTTGAAAATATTCACATTTTTCCTTACAAAGAAGACATCAAGAGTCCTCAAATCACATAACAATGGTATCATGATAGTATGGTAAAGGCGATATGCTCAAACACGAGTGAAAATAACAATCAGGTACAACAGATATCAACTGTGCACAATAAAGTAACAATGTCACATTTACTCGGGGTCTCTTGATCATTGGATCCAATCTCGATATTAGAGTCACCTCGGGTTGGTGCCCGGGTTTATCCTCTACACGATTCCAGTAAGGTCAACATGGTTGGATACTGTCATTTTCCTTAACTGTTGAGTCAACTAAGGTCAACACGGTTGGATACGGTCATTTTTCTTAGCTGGCCAAAGTCACCACCTGAGGTGCACTTTCCCTTGGACGTTTCCATATTCCAAGAATATCCCTCTCATGATCGCACCACATATATACGATATAATTTTTTCATTCAGTATCTTGAAACCATTTATACCATGTGTTTGCAGTAGAATACATCATTCAGTTTAAAAGAAGTTTAACAATATATTTTCTTTGAAACATTTATGTAAAGGGTTTTATAAAAATAAACATTTATATTTTAGAGTTTTTCATAAAGGTAGGTAGTGAAAAGCTTTCTGTAAAGAGTTTTGTACAAAAAGTTTATTAGAAAACAGTTAAAGCATGAAAAGCAGTTATAAATAATTTTGGGAATTAGGAAATTTATTTTGGAAGATAATAGTATGAAAACTACTCACCAGATATCCAAGCTAGTCTCTAAGAACTGATAATGTAATAAAATCACAACCTGGATATAAAATGCAACAAAATAAATATCAAACAATGTTAAATAATAACCTAGGACTATCAAACGATCCCTTAACCCATTTTATTTTTCCCCATATGAGTTTTTGGTGTTAAATTAACTTATTTTAATTCATTTATCCATTAAACTGAAGCCCAAACAGGGCCTAAGCATTTAAATTAAATTATTAAAAATTTATTTAATTTTACCGGCCATGAGTCAACACAAGAGGCTCTATATCGACTCACACAGAGGGGAAACAGAGGACGGGTCGACTCCCAGAGGGTCTGGGTCGACCCATGGCGCACTGTCAAGGCATACAATGGGCTATGGGTCGACTCGTGGGTTCTGTGAGTCGACCCAAGAGGTCTCAGGTGTCAAAGGCAAGGCCAAGGGTCGATGCCAAGGGGTGCTGGGTCGACCCCAATGCCAACAAGGGCTCTGTGAGTCGAATCACAGAGGCTATGGGTCGACTCATAAGCCAAGGCAGAGGCTCATGAGTCGACACACAGGACCTTTGTGTCGACTCAGGGGCTTGGCAACCACCATGAGTCGACTCATGGGGACCATGAGTCGACCCCAAGGCTCGGGGTCTCCCCCCTATGCTTCATGAGTCGACTCAGTCGAGGCATGAGTCGACTCATAGGGTCGAGGCAGCCATGGGAGGCTGTTCCAACTTGGGTTTTTCTTGATTTTTGCATTATTCTCTTCATTTTCATTAAATTTAATGATAGATTATCATGTTTTGGGATATTTTGAACACATCTTATTAGAGGTAAATGATGTGATTATGCTCTGATTACAAATATAATTATGCTCTGATAATACACATCTTATCAGTGTATTATGATCATATAAGTTCTGGTATTTTATTCTAATGATCTAGGATGATAATAACTCATTTATTCACATGCTTGGGGAATTAAGACGTGGTCTAAACTATGATTTATGTGATATACATTTTACTGTGTTATATATATGTATATATATATATGAATTGAAACAGGGGAGTTTTCTAACCTGGAATCACCAAATGGTGATGGGAGATCACGATGATGATGATGGTGTTGATGGAGATTGACTTCGGTGGTGGTGATGAGTGGTGATTGCACGGCTGGGCAGTGGGCGGTGGTGGGGTGCTGGGTGGTTTCGGTGATGGTAGAGAACAAAGAGAAGGGCGAGGGAGAGCGTGAGAGAGAAGGAGAACAGAAGATAGAGGGAATGGTGAATTTCTGGGAAGCAATCCCATATATGGTGGAAAGAGAGCACAAAATCAAGAAACCAATATCAACCTTCCAAAATCGACACCTAAACATATGGGAGGATAACAGACATCCCTTATCTCTTATTATTCAGATTTTCTCTTTCTTTCTTTTCTCTTTCTTTCTTTCCTTCTATCTTTTATTTCTTTCTATTATTATTAATTTAATAATTTGTTATCTAGAAACTTCTTTATTTACTTATTTAATTTAGTTTATTTTATTAGTTTAATAATTTAAAACTTGCTAATCAATTTATTTAAAACTTGTATTTGTATTAATTTATTTATTAATTATTTTAATTAATTAATAATTATCTTTAAAAAAAAAGTTAAATTTTACCGAATTTTACAGGCGGTGTCCTGGAGGGTGTGGCCGAGCTGCTCTTATTCGTCGGTTCAAGAGCCTGCAAAATGTTAGAACCTAGGCACCGGTGGGGTGCCGATCTATGATCCTACGATGTTTAAGTCAGTGAAGAGGCAGTAGATAATAACTGTAAAATATAAAATTGTATGTAGAAGTATATAGAAGAATGGCGTACCTTTGAAGTATGTAGGTTGTAGCTATTTATAGAGATACACAGGCACGGATCTCGGGGTACAATAGGGGTAAATTTCTTATTTACCGACCTCGGCGAGATCTTCGGAATATGGTAGAGGCGAATCCGTAATTTGCTGACCCGAGCGATATTCTTGGGATTTGTGATGATCTGATTCTTGACATTTTGCCAGAATAGGTGCTGGAGAGATCACCATCGTTAATTTCGGAGTTTGCATTTAGTGGTGTTTGACTCGATCAATCTGGATGACCGAGCGTGTAGTCTGACCGAGCACGTCTCTTTGGATAATTCCCGAGTACTCTGTTGGTCGGCCGGTCTTCTTGGTCTGATATTGTGCCCCCATTCGGCTAAAGTTGTGATCTTATTTTAACTGATTTTGGTTATTCATTCCCATCGTGTCGATCGATCGGTCGATCGATCTCAATATTTTAGATGGCTTTCTTCTCGGTCGACCTTAGACGACCGTTCTGTTCATACTTATAAGAAGTGTTTTTGTCAAATTATTAATCTCAATCTCGCGAAACAAATGGTAAATTATTAATCTTGAGAGACAAACTCTAAATCAGTAGAACTCACGTGTTCTCCAATCTAATCTCCCTTCTTCTGGTCTCGCGTTCCAAATAGGCCAACAATAAGTCTAGGGCTCCATATTTGTTAGTCATTCCACTGGTTGGGAGCTGTGACATACTGAGGCACGTGCCTGTGAGAATGAAAATCTATATGTATTTTTATATTTATATATTCTCTGTAATTTTTCTTTATTTTTTAGTTTCTAGAATTAACTTATATAATCTTGTATCATTGTATTGATTTTAACGGATTGGAATAATACAATTTCTATTATTGTAATATGGTATTAGAGGTTAAACCCTAAGCAGTCATCGTTAAAACTCTAATCGTTCTCACCATAGCCGTCGTCGTTGTAGGTCATCTCCGTTGCAGCTCTTTGTCTTCACCGTTGCAATCGCAGTCGTATCCCTCTGCCATCGCCATCCCCGTCACAGCATTCGTCTTCACTGTCATAGTCGAATCGTAACCCCTCACCATCACCGTCGTAGTTCTTCATGATCGCCATCGCAGCTCACCTCGTCATCGCAAGCCCTTGACGTCGCCATCAAAAGCCTTCATGGTCATAGGTCATCTCGCTATCAATGTACTCCAGTCCATGCTTTGTCCTCTGGTCTTCACGATTTGTGGCACCTCGCTCCTCTAACACTTTGATCTGTTGTTCTCCAATCTATGGCTTCCGATTGCTTCGTCCTCTATCTTCGCTTTGCCCTCAGTATTTGATATGGCTGGGCTACTTCAATCTGTGGTTTGAATCATCCTCTGGTTTTGTTTCGTAGAGAGCATACTTTGATTTTTCGCGGTGAGTAACTTGAGTTCTTCAACACTCATCCTCTGATTTTGTCTTGAGGCTTGTTTGGATAGTTGGTTATTGAGTTTTCTTGAGGCTGATTTGGATAGTTGAGTTGGATATTTGAATTGTTTTGATTTGAATATTTAGATTGATTCTACAATGTCAGACGATAAATCACAGGCTATTAGTATCAGACTAAATGAAAATAATTATTCCTATTGGTCTAATGTCATGAAATTTTTTTTTACTTGGTAAAGGAAAATGGAGTTATGTGATTGGTTATGCAGTCAAACCTTCAAATTCTCAGGCAAACAAATATGAATAATCTCTTGCACAGTGGAATATGGAAAATGTCCAGGTTCTTACTTGGTTATATAATTCTGTGAAACTGAGTATCAGTATGAACTTCTCCAAATATGACACAGCCAAAAAGGTGTGGAACTATTTGAAAAAAATATATCTTAAATCTAACTTTACCAAATAATATGAATTAGAGATGTCTATTCGTAGTGAAACACAACGTGACAAGTCCATTCAGGATTTCTATAACTAGATGACCTTGTATTGGGATCATTTGGCTCTTATGGAACCACAGTACTTACAGTTGTTTACTAGTTACGTACAGTATCGTGATAAGAAAAAATTGGTACAATTTCTTATGGCACTCTGCGACCAGTTTGAACCCCTCTGTGGAGCTATTTTACATCGATTGTCCGTACCTTCAGTTGATGGCGCAGTTCGTGAACTTATTGCTGAAGAAACTCGGTTCAAAGTTTCACAAATAGCCACCCCTCCTCAGGCAATCTTTGTCATCTTGTCTGTTCAACCCCCGCTACTCCCTACTCCTCCACAGCTTCTTTAGATTACGGGAAAGCTAAAACCCCCTATTTCTATGGACGAATGCAACTTTTGTCATCAGGAAGGTCATTGGAAGCATACATGTCATAAGCTTACTCAACCGAAAGGACGTAGCTCCTCTCTGGCATTCTCTTCTTGTAGTGGCTCATCGTCCTACCGACCACCATCTCAGTCCTATCGCCCTCCCGCTGCTCTTGCGCCTCCTAATTCCAGTGGTGCTCCATCTCCCTCAGTGTAGTCTCTATTTGAGCAGTTTCAATCTTTCATGGCAGCAACCCAGGCCCTTCAACCCTAAGCTTCTGCTATGACCACCACTCAGTCAGGTTTGCCCGGTTCTTCTATTCCAGGTATCTTACCTAACACATGGATTCTTGATTTTGCTTTCTCCCATCATATGACTCCCGATTTATCTTTTCTTAGTCATTGCATTTCTCCTTCCTCTCCTATTACTATTGCCACTGCTAATGGATCTCCAATGCATGTTGTTTCTATTGGTTCGATTCATCCCACCTCATCCTCCTTATTGTCCATTCCTAATATCTTTTATGTACCTCAGTTATCATTAAGTCTTTTCTCTATTAGTCAATGGTCTGATTCTGGTTTTAGTGATCTTTTTTTCTCTCGTGGTTGTGTTGTGCAGGATCGGGAGTCCAAGACGCATATTAGGATCGGGCATAGAGTTGGTGATCTCGATGTATTGGAGAGATTACACATTCCTTTGGCATCTCCTTCCACTGCTATGTCCTCATTTTGCTTCGATCAAAATTCTTCACTTTTTCATCTTTGACATTCTAGATTAGGTCATTTATCTAGTGAACGTTTGAAACACTTGGTTAAATTTGGTATTTTGGGCACTATTTCTGTTTGTGATATTTCTGAGTGCAGTGATTGTAAGTTTGTAAAAATGTCTGCTTTACCTTTCCATAAAAGTACTTTCATTTCGTCCTCTCC